>ML783083.1:675700-710064 GCA_009831015.1 Picea engelmannii | reverse complement strand
TATTCTACACTACACCAACAATCAACAGAGAGAAATCTGGGATTTGCCTCATTTTGGGGAAGCATCCCACTTCTTTTGCAACTGAATTTTGATTTACTATTTTTAGTATATCTGATCCTTGTTTTTAAGATCTTAGAACTACTTTGTAATGCTATAAAGCTTAGGATAGAATATGAACCAAGGGTTCGATTTTGGGTTCTACATGCTACTACTGTAAGAGAGACCTATTCTTATTATATGAAAAATTGCAAGGTTCCTTCAGTTGTGTTGTCAGACTTTCTTTTCTGTTCTCTGATATCTTATGAGTGAATGTTCTTTATTGATGCTTATTCAATCTGCATGTGACTGTCATCTCACTAATTGATTGATTAAGTTGAGAATCATAAGTTATTTCCTTAGTTATTAAATCCATTGTGCTTATTTTATATGAGTATAATCTGGTTAAATAACTATTTTCTCTTCCATTTAATCAACCTTGTCTGACTACATTACTAGAAGGCCTTGTGAGATTTTATATTTCTAGACAGTCTTGAAAACACAGTCCAGTCCCTAGATATTCATCTTGATCCAAAAAACCACATCAATTATTAAGAAAATATTTCCCAAAAATAGTTAGTTACCAAGCATCTCTGACATACAACCTAGGAGAGTTTCCTGGAGTGATAACAAATTGGCGCCGTTGCCGGGGAGCGAGTTGAGAATCTTATCTTCCTGGGAGAACGACAATCAGATCTATTTCTTGATGATAGACAAGGAGTAGACACTATTTTGGTTGTAATCATCTATCTGGCAACTCCATGAAGGACGAATTCAGTGGCGACTCCACTGGTATATAAATGAACAGGATCTTAGCCAAGAGGTATGCATTCTGTGATTTTTCAAGTATTGTTGGTTTCCCTAATCAAGTACCTACTAGAGATGAATGGGAGAACAATCTTCCCAGATTTCAAGGTGAAGAGTGGGAAGTACCAGCTGAACATTTGTGGATTTCCATGACTTCATTGATCGGCTTGAAATTGTACATGAAGATGTTCAAATCAAGCTCTTCAAATTTTCATTAGAGGGGATTGATCTTGACTGGTGTCAGTCTCTTCCAAGTGCAAGTGTCAGCTCTTTGGCTGATTTTCACGCTGCTTTTTATGTGTTTTTTGAAGATCATTTTCCAGCTGATCTTCTCTACCCTCGGTGTTGTCGTGAATTTCATTTGTTGAATAAGAAATCAGATAGTTATGTGGAATATGCTACAGTAGTATATGCTTCTCATCATGAACAAGATATTGATGATCTACAGGATGATGGCCATAGTATAGATGTTTTAAACAGTACACCAAATACATCCACTATCTTAGATTGTTATCAAGATCATATTGCCTCTTTTGAAAACTTAAAAAGTGAAGAGCAAATTGACAAGACAACAAGTGGCAGTTTCAAATATGCAGAGGATCATGAGGGCAGCCTACAGTTTCAAGATTTGCAGAGACTGGAAATTTACAGCAGACATGAAGAAAAGAAAAAAGAATTAGATCAACGGTACATCATGCATGTTTCTTTGATCAAAGATGAGAAGTTTACAACTGACATGGAGATTGGTGGAAGCCATCGGGAGCAACATGTCAACCTTCAGTTGGAACAACTACTTGAAGAGGTATTCCTTGGCGTTTTTAATGACCCAATCGCTGATTATTTAGAATTTATGAACAACATAAATGTCAAAATATATCCTTCAGAAGAAGGATGGTTCTGTTATCCTTTTAAAACGCATTTCTGCATTCTGGGCATTCCTTTACTTTTTGGGTCCAGATCAAGGAGGTTATCAGTAAATAATTCCCTGACATGGATTCATTGGAAGCATGACTTCACTTAATAAGAGCCAATACTGTTGGTTTAGATGTAGGAGTAGATAGAATAATAAGCCCGCCTTCCGAGCAGGTAGATTCATTTTCAATTGTTTTTCAGTTGTCTCAAATAAGTAGAGCAAGGAAGAAAGATTGAATTGGTTACCTGTTTTTCTACCAATAGTGGAAAAATCGATTCTTCACATAGCCTATGGAGATCCACTACAACTGTCGAAGATTTTGAAGACCAGAAAGTTTTTTTTTTTAGATAAGAGCATGGGTCTTTTGATGAAAATGATTGTGGCACACCTTCGCCTCCTTCAAAACAAGGGGCTTCAATTGGTGCTGCTATTGTGGCTTCGGTAGCATACACCATCTTTGCCAATAGTACCACCTGGCCATACCACCACTGATCAATGTTCTTTGTACAATTTCAAGCCCGTTGAAGAGAAGATATTTGAAGCCAAGATAACTGATGTTTTCCACTATGGATACACCATTAAATCAAATATTGAAGGGAAGCATTTACGTGGTTTTTTATTCTCTTATAAGCTTGGMTTTTCACATGATGTTCATGCTTACCTCAGCAGGAAAAATMTGGCCTCAGAATCAGATGCTGGAAAGTTGAAAGAAGCCTGAAAGTCTAAACTGTTTCCAACAAGAATGGTTGAGTGATACCTTTTGGACAATGAGCTTTGGAGGGGCAGCATCATCTCTGGGAAGTTCAGCACTTGCAAATGCTTTTGTAAACTGGAAGACCCATCATGGAATGACTCTTCCATTGGTGGCAGCTGCTATTGTTGCAGTTATATGTGCTGTCTTGATTGCGAAAGGATGGGGAGAAAATATGGCAACTTTCAAAGTCAAGATTCCAAGCACAGTTCTACTTTTCGCACATTTGATGGATGACAAAAGGATACTGCTATTTTGCATGGGCCCAAGTGTGCCTTGATTTTGCTGTTTCAATCTTTTGGTTTCGTTGGACTCCAACTATTGTGGCTGATGGACGAGAGGTTAACATCAATATGATCTATCCTTGCTTGATGGGTTCTATAATGCTCGATAGTTTAGCAGTATCATGGCTACTTTGTGGACCACATTTTATGAGGCCAGAGGCATATCTGACGACTACATTTGTGACTGCAAGTTTCTCTTTAGCAGTCCTAGCTTATGATTATCAAAAGATTGGGGTGTTGGTGGCTCTATTTTGTCTCTTCAATGCTTGTGTTGGAATCATCTCACCTTCACTTGCAAGATTGAGAAGCATATACGTGCCAAATGATATGCGTGCTGGTTTACTTTCGGGGGCAGGCTGTTTACATATTTTAAATCAATGGAGATGTGTTGCTAATGAAGATTGACCATGCAAAAGAGAGCAGTACCAACACAATATGCGAGCAACATCATCACATTCAATATGTGTTTAGTGTGGTACAAAGTCAGATATTGGATTGGGGTTTGACAGTGCTTCGCATTCCACAAGAGAGAATGCCCCTGCATTGACACCCACTCACGAAGGGACGTGTGCCATCCAAAATCCTTCCTCATCTGCTAATCAGGTGGCCAGTCAATCTATTCAGGAAGATGTATACCACATTGAACACAAGGAGGAGCAGATTTTGGCATTTGGTTGTTTGCCGAGATTTGGGTGTCTCACGCCGAGCCTAACTCTATGTGGATGTGTCTCAAACTCCATTTAATTGTGCATTAATTTATCTGGTGGTTATCAATGCAAAACGGCCCGTAAACTTCTCATACCGGCGCGAAATTCTATTTTACAGAGTAAACTCAATGATACAGGTGTATTCGACAGATGGAACAAGCTAGAAAAGGTTTTCTACATGAAGGTGAGTTTACCCTGATCGAGTTTCTAGGTTGCTTCCTAGAGTGACTACGCAGGTGTCCAAATCTAGATGTGTCGTGCAAATTTCAAATAGGATTTTTCCCAGGGATATCGATGGATTTGATTGATTAATCGCTCCAATTGATCCATATTTTCTTCTATATTTGTTGTCTGGAGAAATAGGGAGGATTTTTTTTTTTTTTTTTTTTTCATACGGTGCCATATGATGCAGATAATATGAATCAATGCAGATTCATCATGGCACTATGGTGATTATGAAATCAACTTTGTGGTAAAGGGTTCTAATGGTGAAAAAGTTCAATAATGAACAATGCAAGAAGAAAAGGCGAAATCTTGTATCTGATGACGGGAAGAGATTGTAGAAACTGGAAGGCCCTCCTTGGTCTTTCAAATGCTGGTGGGATCGAGATTATTACTTGTTACTTTAAACATCCCTGATATCCCTCCCTCTATCAGCAATAAGAAGAAACACAGGTTGGAGGAAAAGAACCCTGATGCCTAAATTGACAACACCTGGAGCTGAGCAATGCACACGGTGTCATGATAGGGAAAGAACTTGAACCAGCTCTGTAGGTGATGGGTCATAGTGTACAGGTTTGACCAAATAATTTGATGTGCAGGAGGTGCACTATGAAATCAGGAGGTGCGCTACGAAATCTTTGGGCACTGCGAAAATCAGTTATATAATATCGCCCAATTATTTTAATAGACAGACTGATCAAGTAGGATATTTTATTGGCAATTTACAGCCTGCCCATATGGAATTTCACTTCTTTTCTCTTGTTAACTTGTGGTCTATAGTTTGCAATCTTACCATTGAAGAATGTTTGGAAGTTGTGGAATATTCTTGCAACGTGGAAAGCTTATAGATGGGAGAGTTTGTGGAAGATGTGTCATCTGGCATTGATATGTACAATATCAGTCAACCTCTAGGTATTTGTGTTGGGATATGCCCATTCAACTTTCCAGCTATGGTTCCTTTGTGGATATTTTTTTTCATTGGGAGTCACATATGGTAACACATATATCTTGAAGCCTTCATAGAAAGATCCTGGAGCTGCAATGTTTCTAGCTGAGTTAGAAATGGAGGCTGGTTTGACAGCTGGTGTTCTTAACGTTGTTCGTGGTACACATGGTGTAGTCAACCATATATGTGATGATCCAAACATCAAAGCAGTCTCATTTGTTGGTTCTAATATGACTGGCATGCACATATGTGCAAGGACATCAACGAAGAGAAAATGAGTCCAGGGTGCAATCATCATGCCTAACACAAATATAGATGTTAAGAAATTGTACAGGTTGCCAAGTGCTTGATCTGTATGGTAGAAGTCTTTAACAACTTCAACTACAGTAAGAAATCACAAAGATATGTCTACAGGTCAAATTTGTTTTCCCATCATTTTTAGAGGTCCAAATAGAGCTACTACTGGTGTTAGTGCTCAACAGTCACAATGTTATCCTGCATGGTATGGTTCTTGTCCAAGGCTGAAAGTTTTGACCCTTTATTCCGTGGAAGATACTTAGACTAAAGAGGTCACAAAGGAGGTAGCTGATATGGTCTTAGCAGGTGATATTTTCAATTAAATAGTTTCAAGCTGAAATCCCTCAGGAGGAGATTACAAGTTTAGTCAGAGAGAAAGGAGCTTCATCTAAGAAACCCTGAAGTCATTTACAAACATGAAGGTAATCAGAATTTTGATATTTTGATTTTTGAAATACTTCTGTTTTTCGGTGGTTTAGGCGAGCCCTCCAGTGCTCATTAACCACCAAAAAGAAGTGCTTTCGGTGGATAAGGTGCTTAAATCCAAATACTGTTAACCACATAAAGCTGTTTTAACCAGAATATTCAAAATTTTGCCCAGATTCGAGATATTCAAGTTGGAATGATGTGAAATCTTCTGGAATAGGATGATTATGAATTATCAAATCAAGTCTAAACACTATTCTTGAAGAAGAAAGTCAAAAAAAAGTTTTTTGACTATATTTGGTCATTTTTAAAGGGCAAAATATCAGAGGATCTAAAAATGCTTTGTATCTGAAGTTGTTGCTGTTTTGATACACGATCTAGAAAAGGTTTACAGAGACATGGTTGCAACCGACAACACCCTCTGTTGGTGGCTTCACAGCCTGAGTTTTTATTATTACTGCAAACTTATCGGTGGCTTCTTTATGATTGTCCACACAATCCAGTGGATTTTTGGTTTACTGTAGTCCTTGATCCTGCTTCTATACCTTATGTAAATGCTAGTGGTGGTGCAACCTGTTTTCCTCATTGTGTTTCTGGAAGGCTGAAATATGCAAACAGTGAAAATATTCATGATGGAAGATAGTTATGGTGGATGTGCCTGTTGACCTCATATTGAGAATCAGAAGCGTTATAAGCAGAGAGAGGAGCTTCGTCTAGCAAACCCTGAGGTCTTTGTACTCTTGCAGGTAATCAAGATTCATTAAGTTTTGATTTTTGGGTAAGTTTCTGTTTTCAGTGGTTTAGGAGAGCCTGTGTGTGCTCATTAACCACCGAAAAGACTGAATGAATCCATGGATCAATACTAAAGGCACAAGGTCTGCCAGGTTCTTGGAGACCTCACAGGGAGGTATCCATCCCAGTTGGAGCCAGATGTTAGCAATAAAAAACGCATTGGCATTTTTGAAAGAATGATGCCTAATATTGTAAGGAAAATTTGACTAGCTTGCCTAGCTCCAAATACAAATCTGATTGCACCATTGGAAATCTTATGATCTGTAGATTTCGATCGACTATTGGAGCATTCAAAACGGACATTCCATGGATGATAAAATTGATTTTTCCTAAAGCATATTATTTATGGAAAACTTTCCTTTTCGGTGGTTTAGGCGAACAGGACCACTGTTCATTAACCACCGAAAGCTGCGCTTTCAGTGGTTAATTCACCCAAAAGTCTTCTATGTTAACCACCGAAAGCCTGTTTTAACCAGAATACTTGAAATTTCACCCAGATCAAGAATTTTTGAATCATAATGAGATAAAACCTCTTGGAATAGACAGGTGGTGAATTATCAAGTCAGATCCAATGGTTACTTTGATGGATAAAGGCAAAGAAGAGGTGTTTTAATCAACTTTGGTACATTTTTCAAAGGCAAAAATATAGGGATTTTGGCACACCTCAGCAAATTCGAATTTTACCTCTTGGAAGAGTCATCAGTTAGCCTTGGGAGGCTGTTCTACACTACACCAACAATCAACAAAGAGAAATCTGGGATTTGCCTCATTTTGGGGAAGCATCCCACTTCTTTTGCAACTAAATTTTGACTTACTATTTTTAGTATATCTGATCCTTGTTTTTAGGAACTTAGAACTACTTTGTAATGCTATAAAGCTTAGGATAGAAGATGAAACAAGGGTTCGATTTTGGGTTCTACATGCTGCTACTGTAAGAGATACCTATTCTTATTATATGAAAAATTGCAAGGTTCCTTCAGTTGTGTTGTCAGACTTTCTTTTCTATTCTCTGATATATTATGAGTGAATGTTCTTTATTGATGCTTATTCAATCTGCATGTGACTGTCATCTCACTAATTGATTGATTAAGTTGAGAATCATAAGTTATTTCCTTAGTTATTAAACCCATTGTGCTTATTTTATATGAGTATAATCTGGTTAAATAGCTATTTTCTCTTCCATTTAATCAACCTTGTCTGACTGCATTACTAGAAGGCCTTGTGAGATTTTATATTTCTAGACAGTCTTGAAAACACAATCCAGTCCCTAGATATTCATCTTGATCCAAAAAACCACATCAATTATTAAGAAAATATTTCCCAAAAAGAGTTAGTTACCAGGCATCTCCGACATACAACCTAGGAGAGTTTCCTGGAGTGATAACACTCTGGATTGAGGAATCCCTCACGCAATAAAGGAATGAGATGATGGATAGTTTCACGCAAATCCTTCGATGACTACCAACATGCGACGTATCTTATTCAAGTGGAGGCACCGACCCCTTCAAGGTACAAAAAAACTTTGATATTCCTATATTTGAAGGTCAGATAGATGCAGATGCTCTAGACAAGTGGTTGAATCTACTAGAAGGGTATTTTTCTATCCATAACTTTTCGAATAGATAAAATATTACATTTTCACTCCTCAAAGCCATTCCCCATGTCAAAGATTGTTGGGAAACTTTATATGAGCAAAAGAAAACAGAGGAACCCTCATTATTTATAGTCACGACCACCTGGGAATCCTTTAGGGATGCTATTAAGGAACAATACTACCCTGCCAATAGTTATGATGACTTGTCTACCAAATGGACCACATTGCGGCAAGAAAGAGACCAAGCAGTGCCAGATTTCACAAATATCTTTCATACCTTGCACACCAAGATGGGTATCAAAGATTCAGAGCAACATATGGTGCTCAAGAATCGTGGCACTCTGCATAGATACATCGAGACTGAAATGGAATTTCTATACATCTCATCCTTGGGTGCGACCTACTGATATGCTGTCAAAATCGAGCAGAAACTCAAACAAAAGATGCGGAAATTTGGGCCTGGGAACCCCTCACAACAAAATCAAGGAAAGGGAAGCCCCAACCCACAGAACAAAGGACAGAGAAAATATGGACAGTATCAGGACAACCAGTCCAAGCTGCAAGCAAATAAAGACACTGGAAATAAAAATAAATATACCGGGAAGTGGTGCAAATTCCATAAGAGCCCTTGGCATAACACTGCTGACTACCACTCAAAGAAGTCGCTAGTGGCTGAAGTGAAAGCCTCTGAATCAGATGCAGGTTTAGACTCTAAGCCAGAACTAGAAAGGGGAAGACAGATCATTGATGCAAAACCCAGTGCCACTGTTGCTACCACCAAGCTCCATCCTGGTGAACCATACGAGCCAAAAGAAGGAGAATGCCTCTTCCATTCACAGATGTGGGTAAAAGGAACCCCGCTGCACTTCATCATTGCTAGCGGTAGCCAAAAGAGCCTTCTCTCAACAGGGGTCGTTAAGCGGTTGGCCCTGCCAACAACACCGCACCCACAACCCAAAACTATTGGATGGCTCCGCCAAGGAAGCGATCTCCACGTCAACGAATAGTGCCGACTATCGTACGACATCACAACCTTCAAAGACGAGGTATTGTGTGATGTTGCTCCTCTCGAAGTTTGTGATGTTATTTTGGGCCAACCTTATTTATGGAAACATCATGCTGTATATGAGTCTAGGCCTAGTAGTGTTATTATTACTTTGAACAGGAAATTGTACAGGATACACAAGGCAGTCCCACCTAGTGCTATTTCCTTGATATTTTCTAAGCAATGCATGAAGTTCATCTCTCAGACAGGGAATTTTTTCTTCTTCATGATTCACTTTCAAAGTAAGCGAAAGATCACAACCACATCCAGGGTCTCTATAGCCAAACTCTCCACACAGCAGAAGCAAGTAGATAAGATCGTGGAAGAATACTCAAATATCTTTCGCTCACCTACCGGCATACCTATGCACTTCCAGGTCAAGCACCCCATCGATCTGACCCCCAACACACCCTTGCCCAATGGGCTAGTCTATTTCTGCTCTCTATTAGAGAATGAGGAGATCAAGCGACATATCCAAGAAGTTCTCCACAAGGGGCACATCCATCCCATCTCATCACCTTGTGGGAGCCCAATCGTGCTGGTACAAAAGAAATATGGAACTTGACGACTCTGCATTGATTACCGGGCTGTGAATAAAATCACAGTCATAAACTGGTACCCGATTCCTTGAATCAACAACCTCCTTGCTCAACTCACGGGGGTCAAATGCTTCAATAAGATTGATCTGAAGTATGGCTACCACCAGGATCTGATAGAACAAACAGATGTATGAAAAACCACCTTCAAGTCAAAGGAAGGTCTTTTTGAATGGTTGGTCATGCCCTTGGGTTTGACAAATGCTCCAACCACTTTCATGAGGATGATGGATGATATCCTGCGACCATTCACCAATAATTTTGTAGTGGTGTATCTGGTGACATTCTCATTTACAGGAATACTTAGGCCGAACACTTGCAACATATTCAACAGGTTCTGCACACCCTACGACAACACAAGTTATATGCCAACTTGGAAAAATTCTTTTTCAACATGGATAGGGTCCATTACCTGGGCTACATAATTGATCAGCATGGCGTGCATGTGGATCCAGCCAAGATCCAAGTCATCCGTGACTAGCCAACCCCAACCACAATCACTAAGCTTCAGAGCTTCTTGGGCCTTGCCAATTTCTACTATAGGTTCGTGTTGGGATTCTCTCATATTGCATGAGCCTTCAGCCAAATAACCAGGGGTGGTGGTAAGGAAAAATGTACGTGGGGCCGGTCCAAACAAAAAGCGTTCAAAGATTTGAAGCAATGCTTGTGCTCATCCCCAATACTTTCACTACCAGACCTGCAACATCCCTTTGAGACCGAGACAGATGCTTCAGACTATGCGCTGGGCACCGTTCTCACTCAGCACGACAACCCCGTGGCCTATTATAGTGAGACACTATTAGATGTTGTCCATAAGTACCCTACTTACGACAAAGAAATGTACTCCATTGTGAAAGCCTGCTGCTAGTGGATACATTACATTCTTGGGAAGGAGAAAATCATCCACACTAATCATAAGCCATTGCAGTTCATGCAGACTCAAGGAAAATTGCAAAATGATCGCCATCAAAAGTGGTCCACATACTTGCAGCAATTCCACCTCAACATAAAGTATAAAACATGAAGCACCAATCACATCCCTGATTGCCTCAGTAGACCGCTAGTCGTGGCACTCACCATGGTTCTAGACTCCTGC
Source organism: Picea engelmannii (assembly GCA_009831015.1). NCBI lineage: Eukaryota > Viridiplantae > Streptophyta > Pinopsida > Pinales > Pinaceae > Picea > Picea engelmannii. Next base: position 699,552 of record ML783083.1, on the reverse strand, counting down.
GGCCATGAGACCTCTCAATGGCTCAAACTCTATGAGATAGACCCAAAATTCACCACCACCTACCAAATGTTGGGTGCAAACATAATTGTTGATAATTTCCATCTTCAGGATGGGTTGTTGTGTCGTCTAGGCCATATATTTGTTCCATCAAGCGAGAAAGTGAAGCTGATCTAGGAATCCCACTACATTCAAGTGGTAGGACACTTCGTCATCGAAAAGAGAGTGGCGATGCTACAAAAAAATTTCTATTGGAAAAAACCTCGACAGGAGGTCAACAACTATATCAGGTCCTACACTGCTTGCGCTATTGCCAAACCGACCACTCAGAAACATGGCCTGTACACCCCTCTTCCTACTCTTGACAGGCCATGGGAATCCATCTCAATGGACTACATGTCAGGCCTCCTGTCCACCAAGCGGGGAAATGACTGTGTTTTTGTGGTTGTTGATCACTTTTCTAAGATGACGATTCTGGTTGCTTGCAAGAAGAACATCACAACAGAGGCCACTTCCGAGATATTCTTTGAACGAGTCTGGGTACATTTTGGAATCCCACAAACCATTGTCTCAGATTGGGACAGTAGATTTCTCAGCACATTCTAGTCGAGCCTCTGGTCACTGCTGGCCACCAAGCTCACCAAATCCATGACCTTCCACTCCCAGACAGATGGCCAAACCGAGGTCGTAAATTGAATGATTGTGCATATCCTTCTCATGTATAATTCAAAGCACCCTCGCACATGGGATGAGAGCCTTCCCTATGTCCAATATAGCTACAACCAAGCCCTTTATAGCTCAACTAGGCACAACCCCTTTCAGGTGGGGTTGGGATTCCAACCATTGGGTCCCATACATGTTGCACTTCCCCTTGCGGTCACCTCGACCGACTCATCTCCTGCTCCAACTAAATATGACAAAGAAACTCGGTTCATTGAGTGGATCCAACACATCCACCAATAGGTTCGTGATATCCTACAAAAGTCCAATGACAATTACAAGAAATGCCATGATCAACATCGGGTGCCACATAAGTTTCAAGTGGGTGACAAAGTTTGGTTGCACTTGCAGAAATCATGTGTTAGAGGACCTCATCGAAAGTTTCAACCACTCTGTTATGGGTTTTACACCATCACCAAGGCTGTGGGGGATAATGATTTTGAGCTCAACATTCCTCCTTTCCTTGGCCTGCACACGGTGTTCAACGTGGATCTCCTTCGCCCTTATTTCCCACCATTATTGGACACCTCAGACGTAGCAGAACAACTAACACCAACAGAGCTCAACCCCAAATACATACAACATGCATCCAACGATCAGATTGTGGACAAACATATCAAGGGAACTCAACAACAAAGGATCCATCTTTATCGAGTTGTCAAATAAGGGCGGCTCCTACACCAAGACAAGTGGCTCACTCGAGGCCAATTTCAGCAGAAATTTCCTCATCTGATGGGGAACTCAACGCAATGGAGACCATTGATTCCTAATTAGGGAGGATTGATCTAGGTGGATATCGGTGGCCACCCACCTTTTTCAGTTGGCTCAAAACAGTTTTCTGGCATATTTGGCAATTTACTATTTTTAGTAGTTTTAACTTCGAGGGCCATTTTGAAGGCCTAAATGAAGGTTTTTCAGGATCAAGCTTCTCAATCATAGAAAAAGGCATGATTGAACCCCCAAAATGAATATCCTCGATGATACCTTTCTAACGGGCTATCATACACCTAAAACTGAGATCATATGCAAAAGTTACTACCCCGAGAAGTTGATGTACTAACTTACCCAGACGGGGCCCACATGAATTTTGGTGCTTCATCTCCCAGGTTTAGGTTTTTGGATGTCTAGGGTTTTTGGCATTCCTATTTTTGAAGGTCAGGTAGATGTAGATGTTGTAGACAAGTGGTTGAATCTACTAGAAGGGTATTTTTTTGTCCATAACTTTTCGAATAGAGAAAAGATTACTTTTGCACTCCTCAAAGCCGTCCCCCATGTCAAATATTGGTGGGAAACTTTCTTTGAGAAGAAGGAAACAAAGGAACCCTCATTATTTACAATCAAGGCCACCTGATAATCCTTCAGGGATGCTATTAAGAAACAATACTACCCTATTGAAAGTTATGCCGACTTGTATACCAAATGGACCACACTGCGGCAAGAAAGAGACCAAGCAATGCCAGATTTCACAAATATATTTCATACCTTGTGCACCAAGTTGGGTATCAAAGGTTCAGAGCGACATCTGGTGCTCAAGTATCACAACGCTCTGCATAGATACATCCAGACCGAAATGGAATTTCTGGACATCTCATCCTTGGGCGCGACCTATTGATATGCCGTCAAAATCGAGAAGAAGCTCAAACAAAAGACGCGGAAATTTGGGCCTGGGAAATCCTCAAAACAAAAGCCATGAAAATGTAGCCCCAACCCACAGAACAATGGATAGAGAAAATATGGATAGTATCAAGATAACCATTCCAAGCTATAAGAAAAGAAGGACACCGGAAAGACAAAGAAATATGTAGGGAAGTGGTGGGACTTCCATAAGAGCCCTTGGAAAAACATTGCTGACTATCGCTTAAAGCAGTCATTGGTGGCCAAAATGAAATCCTCTAAATCAGATGAGGGTTTAGACTCTGATATAGAACTAAAAAGGGGAATACAGATCATTTATGTGGAACCCAATGCCACCGTTGCTACCACCAAGCTCCATCCTGGTGAACCAGATGAGCCAGAAGAAGGAGAACGCCTCTTCCATTCAAAGACGTGGGTAAAAGGCACCCCACTGCACTTCATCGTTGACAACAGTAGCTAGAAGAACCTCATATCAATATAGATCTTTGATTGGTTGGCCATGCTGACAATGCCGCACCCACAACCCTACACCATTGGATGGCTCCACCAAGGAAGAGATCTTCTTGTGAGCCAAAAGTGTCGACTGTCGTACGTCATCAAGCCCTTCAAAGATGAGGTATTGTGTGATGTTTTGCCTCTCAAATTTTGTGATATTCTTTTGGGCCAACCTTATTTATGGAAACATCATGCTATATATGAGTCTAGGCCTCGTAGTGTTATTATTACTTTGAACAATAAATTGTATAGGATACCTGAGGCAGTCCCACCTAGTGCTATTTCCTTGATCTCTGCTAAGCAATGCAGGAAGGTCATCTCTCAGATGGAGAAGTTTGTATTCTTCATGATTCACTCTTAGAGTAAGTGAAAGATCACAACCACATATAGGGTCTCTGCGGTCGACCTCTCCACACAATAGAAGCAAGTATATAAGGTCGTGGAAGAATACTCATATATCTTCTCCTCACCTACTGGGGTACCTATGCGCTACCAGGTCAAGCACCCCATTGATCTGACCCCCGATGCACCACTGCCCAATGGGCCAGTCTATTGCCGCTCTCTGTTAGAGAATGAGGAGATCAAACGATAGATCCAAGAACTTCTCCACAAGGGGCACATCCGTCCCAGTTCATCACCTTGTGGGAGCCCAATCGTGCTGGTAAAGAAGAAAGATGGAACCTGGTGACTCTGCATTGATTACCGGGCTTTGAATAAAATCTCAGTCAGAAATCGATACCCAATTCCCTGAATTGATGACCTCCTTGATCAAATCATGGGGGCCAAATACTTTAGTAAGCTTGATCTGAAGTTTGGCTACCACCAGGTCCCGATAGAATAGACAGATGTATGGAAAACCCCCTTCAAGTCAAAGGAAGGCCTTTTTGAATGGTTGGTCATGCCCTTTGGTTTGACAAATTCTCCAACCTCTTTTAAGAGGATGATGGATGATATCTTGTGACCATTCACCATTACTTTTTTAGTGGTGTATCTGGATGGCATTCTTGTTTACAACAAGACTTGGGCCGAACAATTGCAACATATTCAATATGTTATGAACACCCTGTGACAACACAAGCTATATTCCAACTTGGAAAAATGCTCCTTCGACATGGACAGGGTCCATTACCTGTGCTACATAATTGATCAGCATGGCGTGCATGTGGATCTAGCCAAGATCCAAGTCATTCATGACTAGCCAGCCCCAACCACACTCACTTAGCTTCCGCGCTTCTTGGGCCTTGCCAATTTCTACCGCAGGTTCGTGTTGGGATTCTCCCATATTGCATGGCCCCTCAGCCAAATAACCAGGGGTGGTGGTAAGGAAAAATTTGCATGGGGCTGGTCCCAACAACAAGCGTTCGATGATTTGAAGCAACGCTTGTGCTCAACCCCAGTACTTTCACTACCAGACCTGCTGCAGGCCTTTGAGATCAAGACAGATGCTTCAGACTATGCGGTGGGCACCGTTCTCACTCAACACAACCACCCCGTGGCCTATCATAGTGAGACACTATAAGATGTTGTCTGTAAGTACCCTACTTACGAAAAATAAATGTACTCCATTGTGTAAACCTATCGCAAGTGGAGACATTACATTCTTGGGAAGGAGAAAATCATCCACACTGATCATAAGCCACTACAGTTCATGCAGACTCAAGGAAAATTGTAGAATGATCGCCATCAAAAGTGGTCCACATACTTGCAACAATTCCACATCAACATCAAGTATAAAACATGAAGCACCAATCACATTGCTGATTGCCTCAACAGAATGCCAGTCACGACACTCACCACAGTGATAGACTCCTGCGGCCATGAGACCTATGGATGGCCCCAACTTTATGAGACAGACTTGGACTTTTCCACCACCTACCGAATGTTGGGTGCAAACGCAGTTGTAAATAATTTCCATTTTCAGGATGGGTTGTTGTGTCATCTAGGCCATATCTGTGTTCCATCAAGTGAGTGAACGAAGATGATTTGGGAATCCCACTACAGTCGGGTGGCAGGACACTTCGGCATTGAAAAGAGAGTGGGGATGCTACATAAACATTTCTATTGGCCGAAACTTCGACAGGAGGTCAACAAGTATATCAGGTCCTGCACTTCCTACACTATTACCAAACCAACCACTAAGAAATAGGGCTTGTACACCCCTCTTCCTACTCCTGACAGGCCATGGGAATCCATCTCAATGGACTACATGTTAGGCCTCGTGTCCACCAAGCAGTGAAATGACAGTGCTTTTGTGGTTGTTGATCACTTTTCTAAGATGACGATTTTAGTTGCCTACAAGAAGAACATCACAATAGAGACCACTACCAAGCTCTTCTTTGAATGAGTCTGGGTCCATTTTGGAATCCCACAAACCATTGTCTCAGATTGAGATAGTCAATTTCTTAGCACATTCTAGTCGAGCCTCTGGTCATTGCTGGCCACCAAGGTCACAAAATCCATGACCTTCCACCCCTAGACAGATGGCCAAACCGAGGTCGTAAATCGAATGATTGTGCATATCCTTCGCATGCATAATTCAAAGCATCCTCACACATGGGATGAGATCCTTCCCTATGTCCAACATAGCTACAACCGAGTCTTTCATAGCTCAACCGACCACATCCCCTTTCAGGTGGGGTTGGGATTCCAACCATTGGGTCCCATAGATGTTGCACTTCCCCTTACGGTCACCTCGAACGAATCATATCGTGCTCCAAATGAAGCTAACAAAGCCACCCGGTTCATTGAGCGGATCCATCACATCCACCAACAGGTTCAGGATATCCTACAGAAGTCTAATGACAAGTACAAGCAACACCATGATCAACATCGAGTGCCACATAAGTTTCATGTGGGCAAAAAAGTTTGGTTTCACTTACAGAAAGAACGCCTTACAGGACCCCATGGGAAGCTTCGCCCACTCCATTATGGGACGTACACCATCATCAAGGCCATGGGGGATAATAATTTTGATCTCAACATTCCTCCTTTCCTTGGATTGCACCCAGTGTTTAACGTGGATCTCCTTCGCCCTTATTTACCACCATTATTGGACACCTCAGACGTAGCAGAACAACTGACACCAACATAGATCAAACCCAACTGCATAAAACAAGAATCCAATGATTAGATTGTGGACACATAGATCAAGGGCACTCGACAACAAAGGATCCATCTTTATCGAGTCGTCAAAGCAGGGTAGCTCCTGCACCAAGTTAAGTGGCTCACCCGGGGAAAAATTCAACATAAATTTCCTCATATGATGGGGGAAATAAATGCAATGGAGACCATTTGTTCCCAATGAGGGAGGATTGATCCAAGTGGATATCATTTTCCACCCACCTTTTCCCACTGGCTCAAAACAGTTTTTTGGTAATTTTGGCAATTTACTATTTTTAGCAGTTTTAACTTCTAGGGCCATTTTGAGGGCCTAAATGAAGGTTTTTTGGGATATAGATTCTCTATTATATCCAAATGAAATATTGAACCCTAAAAATGAATCTCCTCGAAGATTCCTTTCCAACGGGCTATCATATGCCTAAAACGGGGATCGTATGCAAAAGTTACGACCCCGGGAAGTTGATGTACTGACTTACCCAGACGGGGCCCACATGACTTTTGGCGCTTCATTTCCCAGGGTTAGGTTTTTAGATGTCTAGGGTTTTTAGCATTCTTGTTTATTGTAAAAATGCCTTCAGAGCCTCATTGTAATCATCTTCTTGCGAATGAGCGCAACCGTCACATCTCTTCTCAACGATAAGCCACCACCATTCCAGCAAGCTTGTTTCCGCTGCATTTTACAGTTTCAACTTATTTCCTTATTGAATAGAAAACTAGTTTTACTGTATCTCTGTTGTTTTGTGTTAAGAACCTATTAATAATATGTATTCATTTCATTCTACTCATAAAGTTTGGATCAGTGGTATCAGAGCGGTCTTCTCCTTTTCATCTTAATGCATGTCCCCAACGAGGTTGGAATACAAAGAGTTGGGTCTCAAGATTGTTTCTCTTGAGGAAAAAATCTCTCGCACGCCCAAGAGACATCTCATGGAAAGAGAAAAGAAATATGATGGGACATGAGATCCTTTCAAACTGTTGATTGAAGAATCCCTCACACAATAAAGGAACGAGATGATGGATAGTTTCGCGCAAATCTAGGCAACACATATTCTTCAAGCGGAGGTGCCGCCCTCTTCAAGGTACAAATAAAATTTGATATTCCTATATTTGAAGGTCAGATAGAAAAATATTTTGTAGACAAGTGGTTGAATATAGTAGAAGGGCATTTTCTTTCCATAACTTTTCCAATAGAGAAAATATTACTTTTGTGCTCCTCAAAGCCGTTCCCCATGTTAAAGATTGGTGGGAAACTTTCTGTGAGAAAAAGGAAATAGAGGAACCCTCATTATTTATAGTCATGGCCACCTGAGAATCCTTCAGGGATGCTATTAAGGAAGAATTCTACCCTGTCAGAAGTTATGACGACTTGTATACCAAATGGACCACACTGCGGCAAGAAAGAGACCAAGCAGTGCCAGATTTCACAAATATCTTTCATACCTTGCGCACCAAGCTAGGTATCAAATATTTAGAGAAACATTTAGTGCTCAAGTATCGCGAGGTTTTTCATAGATACATCCATACTGAAATGGAATTTCTAGACATCTCATCCTTGGGTGCGGCCTACAGATATGCCGTCAAAATCAAGCAGAAGCTCAAACAAAAGACGTGACAATTCGGGCCTGGGAACCCCTCACAACAAAAGATAGGAAAGGGCGGCCCCAACCCATAGAACAAAGGACATAGCAAACATGGACAGTATCAGGACAACCAGTCCAAGCCACAAGCAAAGAAGGACACTAGAAAGACAAATAAAGATACCGGGAAGTGGTGCGACTTCCATAAGAGCTCTTGGCATAACACTTCTGATTACCACCCAAAGAAGTTGCTAGTGGCCTATGTGAAAGCCTCTGAATCAGATGCAGGTTCAGACTCTGAGACAAAACCAAAAAGGGGCAGACAGATCATTGACACGGAACCCAGTGCCACCGTTTCTACCAACAATCTCCAAACTGGTGAATCAGACGAGCCAAAAGAAGGAGAACGCCTCTTCCATTCACATATGTGGGTAAAAGGCACCCCATTGCAATTCATCGTTGATAGCGATAGCCAGAAGAACCTCATCTCAGTAGAGATCATCAAGCGGTTGGCCCTGCCGACAACGCTGCATCAACAACCCTACACCATTGGATGGCTCCGCCAAGGAAGCGATCTCTGCGTCAGCCAACAATGCCGATTGTCATACGACATAAAGGCCTTCAAAGATGAGGTATTATGTGATGTTTCTCCTCTCGAAGTTTGTGATATTATTTTGGGCCAACCTTATTTATGGAAACATCATGTTGTATATGAGTCTAGGCCTCATAGTGTTATTATTACTTTGAACAAGAAATTGTACAGGATACCCGAGGTAGTCCCACCTAGTGCTATTTCCTTGATCTCTGCTAAGAAATGTAGGAAGGTGATCTCTCAGATGGGGAAATTTGTCTTCTTCATGATTTTCTCTAAGAGTAAGAGGAATATCACAACCACATCCAGGGTCTTTGTGGTTGACCTCTCCACACAATAGAAGAAAGTAGATAAGGTCGTGGAATAATACTCAGACATATTCTCCTCACCTACCGAGGTACCTCTACACTGCTAGGTCAAGCACCCCATTGATCTAACCCCCGACGCACCATTTCCCAATGGGCCAGTCTATTACCGCTCTCTGTTAGAGATTGATGATATCAAGCGACATTTCTAAGAACTGCTCCATAAGGGGCACATACATCTGAGCTCATCACCTTGCGGGATCCCAATCATGCTGGTACAAAATAAATATGGAACCTGGTGACTCTGCATTGATTACCGGGCTCTGACTAAAATCACAGTCAGAAACTGATACTCGATTCCTTGAATCGAAGACCTCCTTGTTTAACACATGAGGGCCAAATACTTCAATAAGATTGATCTGAATTCTGGCTACCACTAGGTCCCGATAGAACATATATATGTATGGAAAACTGCCTTCAAGTCAAAGGAAGGCCTTTTTGAATGGTTGGTCATGCCCTTTGGTTTGACAAATGCTCCAACCACTTTCATGATGATGATGGATGATATCCTGTGACCATTAACCAATACTTTTGTAGTGGTGTATCTGGTTGACATTCTCATTTATAGTAATACGTGGGCCAAACGCTTGCAACGTATTCAACAAGTTCTTCACACCCTACAACAACACAAGCTATATGACAACTTGGAAAAATGCTCCTTTGGCATGGAAAGGGTCCATTACCTAGGATACATAATTGATCATCATGGCGTTCATGTGGATCCACCCAATATCCAAGTCATCCATGAATGGACAACCCCAACCACACTCACTAAGCTTCAGATCTTCTTGGGCCTTGCCAATTTCTACCGCAGGTTCCTGTTGGGATTCTCCCATATTGCGTGTGCCCTCAGCCAAATAACCAGGGGTGGTGGTAAGACAAAATTTGCGTGGGGCCAGTCCTAACAACAAGCGTTCAATGATTTGAAGCAATGCTTGTGCTCAACCCCAGTGCTTTCACTACTAGACTTGCAACAACCCTTTGAGATCAAGGAAAATGCTTCAAACCATGCGGTGGGCACCGTTCTCACTCAGCATGGCCACTTCGTGGCCTATCATAGTGAGACACTATCATATGTTGTCCATAAGTACCCTAGTTATGACAAAGAAATGTACTCCATTGTGAAAGCCTGCTGCCAGTGGAGACATTACATTCTTGGGAAGGGGACAATCATCCACACTGATCATAAGCCACTACAGTTCATGCAGACTCAAGGAAAATTGCAGAATGATTGCCATCAAAAGTGGTGCACATACTTGCAACAATGCCACCTCAACATCAAGTATAACACATGAAGCACTAATCGCGTCACTGATTGCCTCAACAGACCACCAGTCAGGGCACTCACCATGGTGCTAGACTCCTATGTCCATGAGACCTATGGATGGCCCCAACTCTATGAGACAGACCCGGACTTCGCCACCACCTACCAAATGTTGGGTGAAAACGCAGTTGTCGATAATTTCCATCTTCAGGATGGGTTGTTGTGTCGTCTAGGCCATGTATGTGTTCCATCAAGCGAGAGAGCGAAGCTGATTTAGGAATCCCACTACAGTTGGGTGGCATGACACTTCGACGTAGAAAAGACAGTGGCGATGCTACATAAACATTTCTACTGGTTGAAACTTCGACAGGAGGTTAGCAAGTATATCAGGTCTTACACTGCCTGTGTTGTTGCCAAACTGACCACTAAGAAATAGGGCTTGTACACCCATCTTCCTACTCCTGACAAGCCATGGGAATCCATCTCAATGGACTACATGTTGGGCCTCCCATCCACCAAGCAGGGAAATGACTGTGTTTTTTTGGTTGTAGATTACTTTTTTAAGATGACGATTCTGGTTTCCTGCAAGAAGAACATCACAATAGAGGCCACTACCAATATATTTTTTGAATGAGTCTGGGTACATTTTGGAATCCCACAAACCATTGTCTCATATCGGGACAGTTGATTTCTCAACACATTCTATTCGAGCCTCTGGTCACTGTTGGCCACCAAGCTCACCAAATCTACGACCTTCCACCCCTAGGTAGATGGCCAAACTGAAGTGATAAATTGAATGATTGTGCATATACTTCACATGTATAATTCAAAGAAACCACACTCATAGGATGAGAGCCTTCCCTATGTCCAATATAGCTACAACTGAGCCCTGCATAGCTCAATCGACCACAACCCATTTAAGGTGGGGTTGGGATTCCAACCATTGGGTCCCATAGATGATTCACTTCCCCTTGTGGTCACCTCGACTGACTCATCTCCAGCTCCAAATGAAGCTGACAAAGCCACCCGGTTCATTGAGAAGATCCAACACATCCACCAATAGGTTTAGGATATCATACATAAGTCCAATGACAAGTACAAGAAACACCATGATCAACATCGGGTGCCACATAAGTTTCAGGTGGGCGACAAAGTTTGGTTTCACTTGTAGAAAGAACGCCTTATAGGAACCCATCGAAAGATTCGCCCACTCCATTATAGTCTGTATACCATCACCAAGGCCATGGGGGATAATTATTTTGAGCTCAACATTCCTCCTTCCCTTGGCTTGCACCCAGTGTTCAATGTGGATCTCCTTTGCCCTTATTTCCCACCATTATTGGACACCTCAGACGGAGTAGAACATCTGACACCAAAAAGTCTCAACCCTGAATGCATACAACAGGCATCCAATGATCATATTATGGACACACATATCAATGGAACTCGACAACAAAGGATCCATCTTTATCGAGTCATCAAAGCAGGGCAACTCTTGCACCAAGGCAAGTGGCTCACCCAGGGCCAAATTCAACAAAAAATTCCTCATATGATGGGGGAACTCAATGAAACAGAGACCATTGTTTCCTAAGGAGGGAGGATTGATCTAGGTGGATATCGGTGGCCACCCACCTTTTCCAACTGGCTCAAAATAGTTTTATGACAATTTGGCAATTTACTATTTTTAGCAGTTTTAACTTCAAGGGCCATTTTGAGGGCCTAAATGAAGGTTTTTCGGTATCATGATTCTTAATGAATGATGAAGGAATCATTGATCTCCCAAAATGAATCTCCTCAATGATACCTTTCCAACGGGATATCATATGCCTAAAAAGGATATCGTATGAAAAAGTTACGACCCCAGGAAGTTGATGTACTAACTTACCTAGATGGGGCCCACATGAATTTTGGCGCTTCATCTCCTAGGGTTAGGTTTTTGGATGTCTATGGTTTTTGGCGTTCCTGTTTATTGTAAAAATCCCTTTAGAGCCTCAATTTAATCATCTTCTTGTGAATGAGCGTAGCCGTCACATCTCTTCTCAGAGATAAGCCGCCACCATTCCAACAAGCTTGTTTCCGCTTCATTTTAGAGTTTCAACTTATTTCCTTATTGAATAGAAAACCAATTTTATTGTATCTCTATTATTTTGTGTTAAGAACCTGTTAATAATATGTATTCATTTCATTCTTCTCATAAAATCTTATTAGTGGTATCAAAGTGGTCTACTCCTTGTCATCTTAATGCATGTCCCCAACGAGGTCGGAATACAAAGAGTTGGGTCTCGAGATTGTTTCTATTGAGGACAAAAGCTCTTGCATGCCCAAATGAATTCTCATGGTAGGAGAAAAGAATGATGATGAGACAATATATCCTTTAAAAGTGTTTATTGAGGAATCCCTCACACAATAAAGGAACACGATGATGGATAGTTTCATGCAAATCCTTCGGCAACTACCAACAAGCGATGCATCTTCTTCAAGCGGAGGTGCCGCCCCCTTCAACATACAAATAAACATTGATATTCCTATATTTGAAGGTTAGATAGATGCATATGTTGTAGACAAGTGGTTGAATATACTAGAAGGGTATTTTTATGTCCATAACTTTTAGAATAGAGAAAAGATTACTTTTGCGCTCCTCAAAGCTATTACCCATGTCAAGGATTGGTGGGAAACTTTCTGTGAGAAAACGAAAAACAGAGGAAAACTCATTATTTACAGTCATGGCGACTTGGGAATCCTTCATGGATTCTATTAAGGAAGAATACTACCCTTTCAGAAGTTATGATGACTTGTATACCAAATGGACCACTCTGAAGCAAGAAAGAGACCAAGTAGTGCCAGATTTCACAAATATATTTCATACCTTGTGCACCAAGCTAGGTATCAAATATTCAGAGCGACATATGGTGCTCAAGTATCATGGCACTCTGCATAGATAGATCTAGACTGAAATGGAAATTATGGACATCTCATCCTTGGGTGTGGCCTACTTATATGTCATCAAAATCGAGCAGAATCTCAAACAAAAGACGCAACAATTTGGGCCTGGGAACCCCTCACAACAAAAGCCAGGAAAGTGTGGGCCCAACCCATAGAACAAAGGACAGAGAAAATATGGACAGTATTAGGACAACCATTCCAAGCTGCAAGTAAGTAAGGACACTAGAAAGACAAACAAATATATCAGGAAGTGGTGCGACTTCCATAAGAGCCCTTGGCATAACATTGCTGACTGTCACTCAAAGAAGTCGCTGGTGGCCGAAGTGAAAACCTATGAATCAGATGTGAGTTCAGACTCTGAGACAGAACTAGAAAGGGGAAGACAGATCATTGACATGGAACCCAGTTTCATTGTTTCTACCACCAAGCTCTAACCCGGTGAACCAGACGAGCCAAAAGAAGGAGAACGCCTCTTCCATTCACAGACATGGGAAAAAGGCACCCTGCTGCACTTCATCATTGATAGCGGTAACCAGAAGAACCTCATCTCAACAGAGTTGATCAAGTGGTTGGCCCTGCTAACAATGCCTCACCCAAAACCCTACACCATTGGATGGCTCCGCCAAGGAAGCGATCTTCGCATCAACCAACAGTGCTGATTGTCGTACGACATCAAGCCCTTCAAGGATGAGGTATTGTGTGATGTTGCTCCTCTCGAAGTTTGTGATGTTATTTTGGGCCAACATTATTTATGGAAATGTCATGATGTATATGATTCTAGGCCTTGTAGTGTTATTATTACTTTGAGCAGGGAATTGTACAGGATACCCGAGGCAGTCCCACCTAGTGCTATTTTCTTGATATCTGCTAAGAAATGCAAGAATATCATCTCTCAGATGGGGAAGTTTGTCTTCTTCATGATTCGTTCTCAGAGAAAGAAAAAGATCAGAACCACATCCAGGGTCTCTGTGACTGAACTCTCCACACATCAAAAGCAAGTAGATAAGGTCGTGGAATAATACTCAGATATCTTCTCCTCACCTACCAGGGTACCACTGCACTGCTAGGTCAAGCATCCCATCGATCTGACCCCCGACGCACCGCTGACCAATGGGATAGTCTATCGCCGCTCTCTATTATAGAATGAGGATATCAAGCGATAGATCCAAGAAATGCTCCACAAGGGGCACATCCGCCCCAACTCATCACCTTGCGGTAGCCCAATCATGTTGGTACAGAATAAATATGGAACCTGGTGACTATGCATTGATTACCGGGTTCTGAATAAAATCATAGTCAGAAACTGGTACCTGATTCCCCGAATTGATGAACTCCTTGATCAAATCATGGGGGCCAAATAATTCAGTAAGATTGATCTGAATTCTGGCTACCACTAGGTTCTAATAGAATAGACATATGTATGGAAAACCGCCTTCGAGTCAAAGAAAGGCCTTTTTGAATGGTTGGTCATGCCCTTTGGTTTGACAAATGCTCTATCCACTTTCATGAGGATGAAGGATGATATCCTACGACCATTCACCAATACTTTTGTAGTGGTTTATTTGGATGACATTCTCCTTTACAACAAGACTTGGGCCGAACACTTGCAGCATACTCAACAAGTTCTGCACACCCTGCGATAACACAAGCTATATGCCAACTTAGAAAAATGCTCATTCGACATGGACGAGGTCCATTACCTGGGATACATAATTGATCAACATGGCATGCATGTGGATCTAGCCAAGATCCAAGTCATCCGTGACTAGCCAGCCCCAACCACACTCACTTAGCTTGAGAGCTTCTTGGGCCTTGCCAATTTCTACCACAGGTTCATGTTGGGATTCTCCCATATTGCATGGGCCCTCAGCCAAATAACTAGGGGTGGTGGTAAGGCAAAATTTTCTTGGGGCCGATCCCAACAATAAGTGTTTGATGATTTGAAGAAGCGCTTGTGCTCACCCCCAGTACTTTCACTACCAGACCTGCAAAAACCCTTTGAGATCGAGACAAATGCTTCAAACTATGTGGAATGTGCCGTTCTCACTTAGCAAAACCACCCCATGGCCTATCATAGTGAGACACTATCATATGCTGTCCGTAAGTACCATAATTAAGACAAATAAATGTACTGCATTGTGCAAGACTTCCGCCAATGAAAGGATTACATTCTTGGGAAGGAGGCAATCATCCACACTGATCATAAGCCACTACAGTTCATGCAGACTCAAGGAAAATTGTAGAATGATCGCCATCAAAAGTGGTCCACATAGTTGCAGCAATTCCACCTCAACATCAAGTATAAATTAGGAAGCACCAATCATGTCACTGATTGCCTCAACAGACCACCAGTCACGGCACTCACCACGGTGCTAGAATCCTACGACCATGAGACCTCTAGATGGCCCCAACTCTATGAGATAGACCTAGACTTTTCCACCACCTACCAATTGTTGGGTGAAAACATAATTGTCGATAATTTCCATCTTCAGGATGGGTTGTTGTGTCATCTAGGCCATATCCATGTTCCATCAAGCGAGCGAGTGAAGCTGATCTGGGAAGCCCACTACAGTCGGGTGGTAGAACACTTCGTCGTCGAAAATATAGTGGTGATGCTACATAATCATTTCTACTGGCCAAAACTTCGACAGGAGGTCAACAAGTATATCATGTCCTACACTTCCTATGCTATTGCCAAACTGACCACTAAGAAACAGGGCCTATACACCCCTCTTGCTACTCCTGACAGGCCATGGGAATCTATATCAATGGACTACATGTCGGGCCTCCTGCCACCAAGTGGGGAAATGATTATGTTTTTGTGGTTGTTGATCGCTTTTCTAATATGGCGATTTTGGTTTCCTGCAAGAAGAACATCACAGTAGAGACCACTGCCAAGCTCTTCTTTGAATGAGTCTGGGTACATTTTGGAGTCCCACAATCCATTTTCTCAGATTGGGACAGTCGACTTCTCAGCACATTCTAGTCGAGCCTCTGGTCATTGTCGAGCCTCTGGTCATTGCTGGCCACCAAGTTCACCAAATCCACGACCTTCCACCCCCAGAAAGATGGCCAAACCAAGGTCATAAATCGAATGATTGTGCATATCCTTCACATTTATAATTCAAAGAATGCTCACACATGGGATGAGAGCCTTCCCTATGTCCAACATAGATACAATCGATCCCTGCATAGCTCAACCGACCACAACCCCTTTCAGGTGGGGTTGGGATTCCAACCATTGGGTCTCATAGATGTTGCATTTCCCCTTGTGGTCACCTCGACTGACTCATATCTTGCTCCATATGAAGCTGAAAAAGACACCTGGTTCATTGAGTGGATCCATCACATCGACCAATAGGTTCAGGATATCCTACATAAGTCCAATGACAAGTACAAGAAGCACCATGATCAACATCGGGTGCCACATAAGTTTCAGGTGGGCAACAAAGTTTGGTTGCACTTGCAAAAAGAAAACCTTAGAGGACCCCATTGAAAGCTTCACCCACTCCATTATGGGCCATACACCATCGCCAAGGCCATGGGGGATAATTCTTTTGAGCTCAACATTCCTCCTTTCCTTGGCCTGCACCCAGTGTTCAACGTGGATCTCCTTCGCCCTTATTTCCCACCATTATTGGACACCTTAGACGTAGTAGAACAACTGAAACCAATATAGCTCAAACCCGACTGCATACAACATGAATCCAATGATCTGATTGTGGACACATAGATCAAGTTAAATCGACAACAAAGGATCCGACTTTATCGAGTTGTAAAATCAGGGCAGCTCCTGCACCAAGGCAAGTGGCTCACCCGGGGCCAAATTCAGAAGAAATTTCCTCATTTGATGGGGGAAATCAATGCAATGGATACCATTTATTCCTATGGAGGGTGGATTGATCCAGGTGGATATCGGTGGCCACCCACCTTTTCCAACTGGCTCAAAACAATTTTTTGGCAATTTTGACAATTTACTATTTTTAGCAGTTTTAACTTCTAGGGCCATTTTGAGGGCCTAAATGAATATTTTTCGGGATCGATATTCTCATGTAATGCAAATGAAATTATTTATCCCCCAAAATGAATCTCCTCGACGATACCTTTCCAACGGTCTATCATACGCCTAAAACGAAGATTGTATGCAAAAGTTACGACCCTGAGAAGTTGATGTACTAACTTACCCAGACGGGGCCCACATGACGTTTGGCGCTTCATCTCCCAGGGTTATGTTTTTGGATGTCTAGGGTTTTTGGAATTCATGTTTATTGTAAAAAGGCCTTCAGAGACTCATTGTAATCATCTTCTTGTGAATGAGCGCAACCGTCACATCTCTTCTCAGAGATAAGCCGCCACCATTCCAACAGGCTTGTTTCCGCTGCATTTTACAGTTTCAACTTATTTCCTTATTGAATAGAAACTAGTTTTACTATATCTCTATTTTTTTGTGTTAATCACTTGTTAATAATCTGTAGTCATTTTTTTCTTCTCATAAAATATGGATTAGTGGTATCAGAGCGGTCTTCTCCTTGTCGTCTTAATGCATGTCCCCAATGAGGTCAGAATACAAAGAGTTGGGTCTCGGTCTTGTTTCTCTTCAGGACAAAATCTATCGCACGCCCAAGTGACCTCTCATGGAAGAAGAAAATAAAGATTATGGGACAGGAGATCCTTTCAAACTATTGATTGAGGAATCCCTCACGCAACAAAGGAACGAGATGATGGATAGTTTCGTGCAAATCCTTTGACGACTACCAACAAGCGACACATCTTCTTCAAGTGGAGGCGCCAACCCCTTCAAGGTAAAAATAAACTTTGATATTCCTATATTTGAAGGTAAAATAGACGTAGATGTTGTAGACAAGTGTTTGAATCTACTAGAAGGATATTTTTCTGTCCATAAATTTTCAAATAGAGAAAATATTACTTTTGCGCTCCTCAAAGCCGTTCCCCATGTCAAAGATTGGTGGGAAACTTTCTGTGAGCAAAAGGAAACATAGGAAACCTCATTATTTATAGTCATGACCACCTGGGAATCCTTCAGGGATGCTATTAAGGAACAAAATACTACCATGTTGGAATTTATGATGACTTGTATACCAAATGGACCACACTGCGGCAAGAAAGAGACCAAGCAGTGCTAGATTTCAAAAATATCTTTCATACCTTGCACACCAAGCTGGGTGTCAAATATTTAGAGTGACATCTGGTGCTCAAGTATCACGGTGCTCTGCATAGATACATCCAGAACGAAATGAAATTTCTTGACATCTCATCCTTGGGTACGACCTACCGATATGCCGTCAAAATCAAGAAGAAGCTCAAACAAAAGACACGACAATTTGGGCCTGGGAACCCCTCACAACAAAAGCCAGGAAAGGGCAGCCCCAACCCATAGAACAAATGAAAGAGAAAATATGGACAATATCAGGAAAACCATTCCAAGCCTCAAGAAAATAAGGACATCGGCAAGACAAAGAAAGATATCGAGAAGTGGTGCGACTTCCATAAGAGCCCTTAGCATAACACTACTGACTGTCGCTCAAAGCAGTTGCTGGTGGCCGAAGTGAAAGCCTCTGAATTAGATGTGGGTTCAGACTTTGAGATAAAACCAGAAAGGGGAAGATGGATCATTGACACGGAACCCAATGCCACTGTTTCTACAACCAAGCTCCAGCCTGGTGAACCAGACAAGTGAGAAGAAGGAGAACGCCTCTTCTAGTCACATATGTGGGTAAAAGGCACCCTGTTTCACTTCATCATTGATAGAGGTAGCAAGAAGAACCTCATCTCAGTAGAGTTCGTCAAGTAGTTGGCCTTGCCGACAACGCCGCACCCACAATCCTACACCATTGGATGGCTCCGCCAAGGAAGCGATCTCCATGTCAGCCAATAGTGTCGACTATCGTACGACATCAAGCCCTTCAAAGACAAGGTATTATGTGATTTTTCTCCTCTCGAAGTTTGTGATGTTCTTTTGGGCCCATCTTATTTATGGAAAAATTGTGTTGTATATGAGTCTAGGTCTCGTAGTGTTATTATTACTTTGAATATGAAATTGTATAGGATACCCAGGCAGTCCCACCTAGTGCTATTTCCTTGATGTCTGCTAAGCAATGTAGGAAGGTCATATCTCAGACAGGGACATTTGTCTTCTTCATTATTCTCTCTCAGAGTAAGTGAAAGATCACAACCACATCTAGGGTCTCTGTGACCTACCTCTCCACACAACAGAAGCAAGTAGATAAGGTCATGGAAGAATACTCAGATATATTGTCTTCACCTAGCAAGGTACCTCTGCACTTCCAGGTCAAGCACCCCATCGATATGACCCCTGATGCACCGCTACCCAACGGGACAGTCTATTTACGTTCTTTGTTATAGAATGAGGAGATCAAGTGAGAGATCCTATAACTTCTCCACAAGGGGCACATCCGTCCCAACTCATCACCTTGCGGGAGCCCAATCATGGTGGTACAAAAGAAAGATGGAACCTGGTGACTCTACATTGATTACTGGGATCTGAATAAAATCAAAGTCAGAAACCTATACCCGATTCCCTGAATCGACGACCTCCTTGATCAACTCACGGGGGCCAAATACTTTAGTAAGATTGATATGAAGTCTGGTTACCACCAGGTCTCGATAGAATAAACATATTTATGGAAAACCCCCTTCAAGTCAAATGAAATCCTTTTTGAATGGTTGGTCATTCCCTTTTGTTTGACAAATTCTCTAGCCACTTTCATGAGGATGATGGATAATATCCTACGACCATTCACCAATAATTTTGTAGTGGTGTATCTAGATGAAATTCTCATTTATAGCAAGACTTGGGATGAACACTTGCAACATATTCAATAGGTTCTGCACACCCTGCGGCAACACAAGCTATATGCCAACTTCGAAAAATGCTCCTTCGGCATGGATAGGGTCCATTACCTAGAATACATAATTGATCAGCATGGCATGCATGTGGATTCAACGAAGATCCAAGTCATCCGTGACTTTCCAACCCCAACCACACTCACTGAGCTTTGGAGGTTCTTCGGCCTTGCCAATTTCTACCGCAGGTTTGTGTTGGGATTCTCCCATATTGCATGGGCCCTTAGCCAAATAACCATGGGTGATGGTAAGGCTAAGTTTGCATGGGGTTGGTCCCAACAACAAGCGTTCGATGATTTGAAGCAACCCTTGTGCTCATCCCCAATACTTTCACTACCAGACCTGCAACAACCCTTTGAGATTGAGACAGATTCTCTAGACTATGTGGTGGGCACCGTTATCACTCAACATGACCACCTCGTGGCCTATCATAGTGAGGCATTATCAAATGTTGTTCGTAAGTACACTACTTATGATAAATAAATGTACTCCATTGTGCAAGCTTGCTACCAGTGGAGACATTACATTCTTGGGAGGGAGACAATCATCCCCACTGATCATAAGCCACTGTAGTTCATGCAGACTCAAGGAAAATTACAGAAGGATCTCCATCAAAAGTGGTCCACATACTTGTAGCAATTCCACCTCAGCATCAAGTTTAAAACAAGAAGCATTAATCGCATCACTGATTACCTCAGAAGACCGCCAGTCACGATACTCACCATGATGCTAGACTCCTGTGACCATGATACCTCTGGATGGCCCCAACTCTATGAGACAGACCTGGACTTCACCACCACCTACCAAATGTTGGGTGAAAACACAGTTGTCAATAATTTCCATCCTCAGGATGGGTTGTTGTGTCGTTTAGGCCATATCTGTGTTCCACCAAGAAAGCAAGCAAAGATGATATGGGAAGACCACTATAATCGGGTGGCAGGACAATTCAACGTCAAAAATACAGTGGTGATCCTATAGAAACATTTCTACTCGACTAAACTTCGATAGGAAGTCAACAAGTATATCAGGTCCTGCACTGCCTGCGCTATTTCCAAACTGACCACTAAGAAACAGGGCCTGTACACCCCTCTTCCTAATCCTGAGAGGCCATGGGAATCCATATCAATGGAGTACATGTCGGGCCTCCAGTCCACCAAGCGGGGAAATGACTGTGTTTTTGTGGTTGTTGATCGCTTTTCTAAGATGGCGATTCTAGTTGCCTGCAAGAAGAACATCACAGTAGAGGCCACTCCCAAGCTCTTCTTTGAACGAGTCTGGGTACATTTTGGAATCCCACAAACCATTGTCTCATATCGAGATAGTCGATTTATCAACACATTCTAGTCGAGCCTATGGTCACTACTGGCCACCAAGCTCACCAAATCCACGACCTTCCACCGCTAGACAGATGGCCAAACCGAGGTCGTAAATTGAATGATTATGCATATCCTTCACATGTATAATTCAAAGCACCCTCACACATGGGATGAGAGCCTTACCTATGTCCAACATAGCTATAATTGAGCCTTGCATAGCTCAACTAGCCACAACCCCTTTCAGGTGGGGTTGGGATTCCAACCATTGGGTCCCATAGATGTTGCACTTCCCCTTGCGGTCACCTCAACCGACTCATCTCCTACTCCAACTGAAGCAGAAAAAGACACCCATTTCACTGAACAGATCCAACACATCTGCCAATAGGTTCAGGATATCCTACAGAAGTCCAATGAAAAGTACAGGCAACACCATGATCAACATCGGGTGCCATATAAGTTTCAAGTGGGCGAGAAAGTTTGGTTGCACTTGCAGAAAGAACACCTTACAGGACCCGATCGAAATCTTTTCCCACTCCATTATGGGCTATACACCATCACAAAGGCCATGGGGGATAATTATTTTGAGCTCAACATTCCTCCTTTCCTTGGTCTGCACCCAGTGTTCAACGTGGATCTCCTTTGCCCTTATTTCCCACCATTATTTGACACCTCAGACGTAGCATAACATATGACACCAACAGAGCTCAACCTTGACTACATACAACAAGAATCCAATGATCATATTGTGGAAACACAGATCAAGGGCACTCGATAACAAAGGATCCAACTTTATTGAGTAGTCAAAGCAGGGCAACTCCTGCACCAAGGCAAGCAACTCACCCGAGGCCAAATTCAGCAGAAATTTCCTCATCTGATGGGGGAACGCAACGCAATGGAGACCATTGATTCTTAATAAGGGAGGATTGATATAGGTGGATATCGGTGTCCACCCACCTTTTCCAGCTGGCTCAAAACAATTTTTTGGCAATTTACTATTTTCAGTAGTTTTAACTTCCAAGGCCATTTTGAGGGCCTAAATGAAGGTTTTTTGGGATCGAGCTTCTCAATGATATCCAAATGAATGATTGAGCCCCAAAAATTAATCTCCTCATTGATACCTTTCCAACGGGCTATCATACGCCTAAAATGAATATCGTATACAAAATTTACGACCACGGGAATTTGATGTACTAACTTACCCAGATGGGGCCCACATGACTTTTGGTGCTTCATCTCTTAGGGTTAGGTTTTTGGATGTATAGGGTTTTTGGAATTCCTTTTTATGGTAAAAAGGCCTTCAAATCCTTATTGTAATCATCTTCTTGTGAATGAGCCCAACTGTCACATCTCGTCTCAGAGATAAGCCGCCACCATTCCAGTAAGCTTGTTTCCGCTGCATTTTACAGTTTCAACTTATTTCCTTATTGAATAGAAAACCAGTTTTACTATATCTTTGTTATTTTGTGTTAAGAACCTGTTAATAATCTATAGTCATTTCATTCTGCTCATAAAATCCAGATCAGTCAGGGACCCACCGACGCTTGGATTGCATCCCTGACACCCCATGCAGGGGACATATAGTATACTATGTTATATATATTATAATATATATATATATTATACTATATATATAGTGTATATAGTATAATTACTATATATCAAAATTAGAGATGTAGGATTACCACCTAGAAAATAAATAAGTAATAATTGAACAACAAGTCATAATTAAACAATAGGAATTCGACATCAGATCTCATGTTGGGTCGAGAGTGCATCTATCCCACTCAAGATCGGTTGATCTCAGTTTTTTGTCTTCATGAGGAGATGAGCTATACCGACATGTTGAAATGTCCATTGTTGGGTGCCTCAAATCCACCTGATTGGAAAGCATTGAGAGATTACGTTTGTGACAGTACTATCCCTCAAAGGCACTTTCTTTACCAAGGCATAAGGCCTATCTCACCATATTTTTCTACGATGAGATCCTCACCCATTAGGTGAATGAGAAAGGGGGGAGAATGCAGATTGGTGGACCTTACCAACCACAAACATGAGGATTCACTTCCTTGGTTTTTATTTCCTCTTCCTCAACAACGTCGTTACTGCGATGGGCTTAGTTGATGTGAAATGCACCCTCCCCTTGGAAAACGAAGAAGAACGATTTTGACATCAGAGGTGATGAGCCTTCAAGATTGTCGTTTCTATCAAAAAAATTAGAAAATAATTGATCAGTGCGTTAAGAAGGCTTGACAAAAGGGAGAGGAATTGATTGCTTTACCAATGATCTCTTGGGCTTGGTTTTTCCTTTTTGGTCATTATTGATATATTTCATTATGTTCTATTATATACATATATACACTATCAAATAATTTAGAAAATAATTGATCAATGCGTTAATCAGGCTCGCCCCGCAAGGCGAGGATGCACAAGCAATCTCGACCAAAGGGAGAGGAATTGATTACTTTCCCACTGATTTATTGGGATTAGATTTTAATTAACATATTTGGTTTCCGATGACAATAATGTACTTGTTCTTGATACTTTTCCACCCTACAATACTTGTTCGTGTACTTTTTCCTTAAACGCAACGAGCCATACATAATATACTTTTTCTTTCTTTATTGAGATTGAGTTGATATAGTTCATCTCCTCTTTTTTTAATATCCTTCTGAGGCTTCAGCTGAAGGATGTGGGAAACACACAAACAATAGGTTGTGGGGTAGCGTGATGGAATCTAGTGATGTGGTGACTTGTTTATTGCAAATCTTTCTAGTCATTTGATGAATGAATATCCCTAGTTGAGGAAAATGTTTACATTTTCTGAAGTTAAAGATCAAGATGCCATTTCATGAAAAGAACATCCTAAAGTTAAAGTAGAGTGGTCGAACTTGAAAAGGCTAATGTTCAAGAATTCAGACAATGACAGTGACATAGAAGTTGGAC
>ML783083.1:593335-623655 GCA_009831015.1 Picea engelmannii | reverse complement strand
CGCGCGCCCAGTGGGTGCAAAGCACCTTGTAATTTTTGGCCATTTTGTATAGTTTGGACCCTTTTGTTGTGCTGTGGAATTAACCTTATGCCATGAATGACTGTTTTTCTGTGTTGACGATGCGGAGTTCTTGTCGCCCTGTGCGGACGAAATTTTAGTGATAACAATGACGAAGCAAACTTGGGCGTTGATGGGAAAACCAAAGTTGATCTATTCCAATATTAGGCTTAGGATGGCTAATCAGCAAGCTGTCAACCCCTTTGGATGATTGGAACATGTCCCTATGGACAACGACGGAGTAAGAACATTTGCATATTTTGAGGTAATCGAGATACTTGATGAAAAATTCCCTTACCCTGCGCTGTTAGGAATTGATTGGGCCTTCAATAATTCCACTGTGGTTGATTTAAAGAAGAGACGTATGAATTTTGAAAAATATGGCCTTAGGGTCATTGCACCCTTAGATCCAGATGAAGGTCAATGATACATAGAGCCCATCAGAGAAGAAGACCAGACATATGATCTGGAAAAAATATACAAACTAACAACTAGACAACATGATTACATTAATCCTATGGCCGATGGAAACCTAAGTTGGTGAAGTGACAACACATGTTCATCAGACTTAGAAGAAGCACTGGAGAACTAGAAGAACAAAATGTATGAAGTATCTACAAGAAAATGTGCTAGATTAACCAGAGAAGTTGGCTGGATCGACACAACAATAAGTAACTTACCCACCTTTGATGGTCTGAATCCTTTAGAAACATTCTTGTTGAAATTTGAAGAAAGTGTTCCAATGCAACAAAGATTGCTGGCGATGGATGAGGCCCTGAAAGAAACCCCAACAAGATGGTGTGGGACACACACAAGAAATATTATAGACTGGGTACATTGTCGTACCTTGATGACAACGCGGTTCTCAGCACAAGTAGAAGGATGTGAAGTTCAGTACATAGGTCGAAGCTGTCGAAAGGACCATGTGCGAAGATGCAACAAATCCTGGAGCAACGTTCCTCAAGAATAGTGGGTACACAAATTCATAAACACACTGGAGATGACACCTATCAACTGGTACCTTCAAGCAGAGCTGTGCCTCATCACTATAGATTGGAAAGGTATGAATTAGAATTTTAGAACCACCTTCTTATTTGAAAGTCAATATCCTTCAGTATATCAAGAATTACAGATTGTGAGACAAAAAGTATTCGAGGAGGCATCTAGCCTTCCTTTTGAACAAGAAGAGGATGAATGGACTGTGCCTCTCCAGAAACTACAAGGCTGTTACAATATCAATGTTGATGAAGACGATGATCCGAGAAAGGTGAACATTGCAAAAACAGAAGGCCAAAGAGATGTGGAAGGACCAGGAGTTGAGTTACCATTCATTGGACAACCAATCAAGATTAAGAAGGTCAATATTGGAACAAAACAGACCCTAAAGATTGAAAATGTTGGAGATTATTGGGATGTTGCCACTATTGACAAGATCACATAGTTACTGCATGAATATCAGGACTTTTTTCCAACCAAGTTCACTGATACAAAGGGAATTAAAGGGCCTATGGGAGAGATGAGGATCCCTTTGAAGCCAGATGCAAGACTAGTCAAACAGAGACCCTAGAGACTGAACCCTAAGTACAAAGAGAAAGTGAAGATTGAGCTCGACGGAATGCTGGAAGCAAGGATTATAGAACCCGTGGAAGAGTCATAGTGGATTAGACCTATGGTGGTACAGGACAAAAATACAAGAGAGATCAACATTTGTGTAGATCTCAGGAAGCTGAACGATGCTTGTTTGCATGATCCCTTCCCTACGCCATTCACTGACAAAGTGTTAGATAATGTGGGAGGCCAGGAAGCATATTCTTTTATAGATGGATTTTCAGGATACCATCAGATCCAGATTGCTAAGGAAGATCACCACAAGACCACATTTGCAACAGAATGGGGGTCCTATCAGTATACAGTGATGCCATTTGGATTAAAGAATTCCCCAATGATTTTTTCCACAGTGGTGGTTGAAGCATTCAAGGAGTTTTTGCATAAATTTCTAGAAGCATATTTTGATGATTGGACTGTTTTTAGTTTATTAAAGAATCATATTGAATGTCTAAGGCTAATGTTGGACAAATGCAGGCAATGTCAAATTGCCTTGAATATGAAGAAGTGCATCTTCTTCTCACCATTTGGAGTGTTGTTAGGACATATTGTATGTAAGCAGGTATTGCTGGTTGATCCATCTAAAATTTCCATTACAGTTTATCTACCCCATCCTACTTCAGTCAAACAACTGCGCACTACACCAAGATAGACAAGATATTACAGGAAATTCATTAAAGGATATGCCCAGATTGCAGCACCCATGGAGAAGATTTTGAAGAAATATTGTCAGTTCATTTGGACAGAAGAATGCCAACAGAGCTTCGACACACTGAAACAAAAAATGGTTACCGTGCCTATTCTGGTCTTTCTAGATTGCAGCAAGGAATTTCACGTACATGCCAATGCATATTCCATTGCCTTAGGATTAGTGTTAGCACAATATGGTGAAGGAAAGATTGATCATCCATTAGCTTTTGCTAGCAGGAAGATATCAACTACAGAGGTCAAATTTACCACCACTGAGCAAGAAGGGTTAGCCATGATGTATGCGCTACAAATATTTCGCCACTACTTGTTGGGAGGGAACTTCAAAATGTTTACTGATCACTCCATGCTAAAATACCTAGTCAATAAGCTGGTGTTTGGGGGGAGAATATGCATATGGTTTCTGCTATTTCAAGAATATGACTTTGAGATCATTGTAAATCTAGGAAGAATGAACCAAAGGCCCTGACCACTTGTCAAGGTTGGAACATGGCGAAGAGCCAACCAGTTTGGATGATTCACTGTTGGATGCACAACTTCTAGTCATTAGAAATATTGATGACCACTTCACATAAATAGTCCAGTTCCTATAAACATGAATGACACCTAGTGAGTATACGATTCCCCATAAGAAACAACTAGTAGTGCATGTTGCAGACTTCTCACTTATAGCTGGACAAATATACAATATGGGACCTGATGAGATACTAAGAATATGTGTTATGGAGGCAAAGCGACCATTGATCCTTGCAGAAGCTCATGAGGGCATCGCAGGAGGAAATTACGCAGGGAAAGACACTGCACAGAAGGTTCTGAGAGCTGGCCTTTGGTGGAATACCTTACACAAAGATGATAAATACTACTATAAGGCCTGCGATGTATGCCAAATAGTTGGAAAACCATCCAGAAGAGATGAAATTCCATTAGCACCACAACTGACCCTACAAGCATTTGAAAAATGGGCCATTGATTTCGTGGGACCTATAAACCCACTTGGAAAGAGCACATGAGAAAGGTACATCATCACTGCAACAAAATACTTGACCAGATGGGCTGAAGCTAGAGCAGTTAAGGACTGTAGTGCAACTACAACTTCACCTTTCATATTTGATGACATCATAACCAGGTTTGGATGCCCAAAGATCCTTATGAGTGATTAAGGAACACATTTCATAAATAAGACTGTTGAAGCCTCGACTGAGGAATTTGAAGTCCATCACCAGAAGAACACACCTTACCATCCACAAGCAAATGGGGATGTTGAAGCATTCAACAAGATCTTGGAAACAACCATGACGAAGATTTTCAGTGTGAACAAATGTTACACATTATTTTGGTCACTTTGATGATGACTTTACAAGCATGTAATCAGGCCCTCAAAATCATCTTTTGCCTAAGAAAAGTGACTACTTTCCTCCCCTGCAAGACTACTTTTTAGAAGGACGTCGTAGGCTACCCATAGTGTACAGTGAAAAAATCCATAATTTTCACAGGCTTCTCTATGGATGGCCTATGAGATTTCCACAGGCTTCTATATAGGCAGGGTGCAACGACGTTTGAAAGCCAAAAGAGGAAAGAAGGTTCAAGAAGTTTCTAGAAGGAGAATCTTCTGAAATGTGAGGTGGCATCTGTATGGTTACGATCCTACTGACTTCTCTGATCTGGTGGGATCATCCTCATCCCTTTAACCACTTCAACTTCTCCTGTATAATAATGGGCTTCTCATGGAAAATTTTAAGCACATTTAAGCAAAGTTGAGCAAAGGATTGCTGGAAGAATAGGTCGGGGATTGTGTGAATAATATTATTTTAGTTGATACTTGAGGTATACATTTGCCCATCAAGATTTTGAAGATCTTCTTCATGCAAATCTCAGAACAAGTATATGTGTGTGTTGGAACGAAGGACCACTAAAAGGGAACTTGCAACATCAAGGCATTTTGGTTGTATCTTCCACTTTCATTCAATATAATACAGTGGCATGTTTCTTTCCCATAAAATTATTCTTATTTTATTACATGACTCCTTGATCACATGTTTGAGTTTTCATTGAATCTATCATAGTTTCTTTGACTTTGGTTGGTTTGTGTCATTGCAGATCTGGTTTGCACTGTAGTTAAGMAGGAATGACAAAGACATAAGGAAGTGATCTCAAAAGTAATTCATTAATTCCTTCTTTGATGCTTAGATCAATGGTTATAACTTAGGGAAAATGTCACGTCCTATCCTGTTTTGTTCTAGATCCAAGTGGATATAGGGAGATTAATTTATGTCCGCATTTACCGATTTATCCTATAACAAAATTGGCGACTCCACTAGGGATACACCATTCATGAAATATAATGGGGTATCGATTTCATGACATGTAACCCTCTCTTGGCTGGGGGGGCATGGATACATTATCGTAATCGTGGATTATTTCATAAAATGGGTCAAGGTGATGCCTACATTCAACAATACTAGGAAAACTGCAGTCCTTTTCATATTTAATCATATTATTACTCGATTCGGGATCCCACAAGCTATTGTTACTAATCACGGTAGCGATTTTTGAAACTTTATGATGTCTAAACTTACCGACAAGTTGGGTCTTTGACATGAAAACTCAAACCCATACTATCCACATGCCAACGACCAAGTTGAAGAAATAAATAAAATTCTTATCACTATGCTTCGTCAGATAATAGGAATCCAAAAGACCAACTGGCACATGATGTTGTTTTCAGCATTATAGGCCTATCTGAAATCTGTGAATTCTTCTACGAGATTTACCCCCTTTAAACTTGTCTACGACATTGAATCCGTTTTCCCGATTGAATGTGAAATACCATCTTTGAAGCTAGTCGTCAAAATTCTCCCAAACACCTCTGCTGAAGAGGAACGTCTATTGTATCTTATGCGATTATATGAGACCCCTTGTGATGCCACCCTAGTTATTGAAACCCAAAAGAAACACATAAAATCCCAATATGACAAGCATGTGAAGCCGTGTGTTTTATCTGAGGGAGATCTAGTTCTCCTCTATGAACAAGATCATGATCTACTCAGAGACTAAAAATTTGAAGCTATGTGGCATGGTCCATATATCGTCAAATGAGTGTTAGAGAAGCGAGCTTACAAGTTAGTAGATTATGATGACATTCCTTTGAGTGAACCTAGAAATGGGCTTTGCTTGAAGAAGTACTATGCTTAGACTGTCTCTGCATGAGTGCTTGTACTTTTACTTTACCATACTCTTGTTTGATTTTCATTATTTGGTTTCCACCCCCAACTGCTTACCTTGCATTGTGATTGGTTTCCAGATGTCGGTGTCTTCACTACCATATATTGGCTTCGTCGATTGTGCTAGCCGTAGTACTAAGAACCTAGCTTTTGATTCTTGGGAAATCTATGCACCTACCAACGAACTTATCAATATACAAGGTGTTTGCCTCGGTCTAATATCGCAGAATATAGCGTAGTCATCGAATTATTGAACGATGCTATTTCACTTGGGATTCGTCACTTCGTTGTACGACTTGATTCATAGCTAGTAGTGCTCAAGTTAAATAATGTCTATACTATTCGAAGTCCTACTTTGTTACGGGTATATCTACGAATTCGTATATTGGAACATTATTTTGATTATATTGAATATCAACACATTCCTAGATGTCTAAATACATTAACTGATGCTCTAGCTAATTATGTGTTAGACAAACATTTGAGACATTTATAAATCCAATCACACATTACAAATTGTATATATAAGTGGAGTAAGCCGGTATAAGCCTCATGTATATATATAAAGATAAAATGTTTTACACAAATGTTTTCCATCCAAGGACCAAAATATCAAAATATGAAGCCCATGGCTTCTACAAAATAACATCATGGATGCCTCTCATGGTAGCATACTACTGCATGTTCCACTCTACGAAGTAACTGACTAAGTGAGTCAGACATGTCTACAGTATGGCGTTGATAACGCCTCAGGATCTCCTCATTCGAGATGTTAGGAATGCCTACTGCCAGACCCTCTAGGTTCTACTACATTTCCTCATAGTTGTCGACATCCCACCCTACTACTACACCTGACTCTCCTCGTATTTGGATCAGAGATGTGCCCGGAGGCCGGTGTGGCCCTAAATCTACATGGTCAAATTTTTTTGATTAGTATTTATATTGAAAACACAAAAAACATCTTATATCCTAGAAAATCCACAAAAACACTATAAAGAACAAAATGTCTTTCTTACCAAGATCTCCCCATTGAAATCCCTTAGGGAGAACCAAGTCAGGATCACCCCGAAAGTCTAGGCCGACATATGCATAATAATCAATCATCAAAATTTGGGGCCTTAACCAGTCAAAAAATGCATCATTGTACTTGACAGTGGGGCCCGCTACATGTTGTGCCATTAGGTTACACCACTGTTTCATTCTTGGGTCTCGTGGGGTTGGTATTCTCCACTCTACCTGGAACGGAAAATGAGGGACTCTTTCTAAGAAGAAAGACACCAAAATGGACCCATACCCAAACTGCTTTAGGTCTCCATTCTTTCTTTTAGTGAGTTGTGTCTTCATACTGCGGAGCACATCGTCACACCAATTGAACACCTGAGGTTCTATACATTCAATGGCATATTGAAAATAACTATGGAGGGACATGTGCGGCGAAGCACTTCCCACCATCCATTAAATAGTAAAGAGAATCATCCTGAGAGTCAGATACTGAACTCCTCTGATGGCCACTTTACCTTTGCGCCTCTCTGCCTTAGGTTCATAATCCCGACAGATGTACTCGCTCATCGGAAAGCCATCACCTCGACCCCCTGTTAGGGTCACATGTGCCCCTCGATGGGATAGCCCCGTAAAAAAACAAATATCTTTGATGTCCAAGGAAAGAAAATGGATACCCACATGAAACACTTGTTGGTTCATGTCCCACATGTGGACTAAGTACTCTAATAGTCTCAGTTGGGCTCTCATGCCCTGTATCTTGAAGAAATTTAACAAGCCACACCATCGAATGGCATTGACGGTGCCCAGATCATTCAAAGCCATGAAGTCATCATCCTCATGCTCTCGTTCTCTCCACTCCAAAATTTTGGCAATCAAACACCTGCATGGAGATGAGAGAAGACAATTAGCAACTTTAATCATCAATTTTGGAATTCTTTTTGGTCCAACGCATGCATTTATTTTTGGGTTTTACGCTTCCGCAACCAGGCTTCAGTTACAGTGCGGGATTTCCACAGGTGAGCCATTGGGCGCTTGTGGAAATTCTTGATTTACACAGGGCCCGATACTAGTCACCTACGACGGCCCCAACGCACGCCTACTGACCCAAAAACTCACCCAAAAACACATCTTTTAACCACTAAAAACGAATTTCAATCCATTCAAAAGGAAGAGGATGAAGATCTTACCATCTTGAAGGAGACCGTTCGCTAAAAGGTCACCTGTGCTCCTCGAAATCGACAGCCGAACTCAAATACAAATTCTTGACCAAATACAAGTGAAAAAGGGGTTTTTAGACAAGTTCTTGACCAAATATAAATGAAATGGTAAAAGGAACTCTTACTCTTATTTATTTCACTTTTTACCTTTTTTCATAATATTTTATATTATATAAATGTATTTGGATATAAACCCTCAAGTCTAATAGTCTCATGAGTGTCTTGTTTCTTGCAGGAAGAAGACTAGGGTCCTAAGTAACAGAGTATGGATGTTTGTTCCGTAATTTGTTTTTTCTTCGTTACACATATCAATACTTTTTGGGTTTTTTTAGTAAAACCTCAAGTTCACTCTTCGTTCGTTCTCGTGCTTGGAAATTTATGAGAATGCAACTGAGTATACTTTTGTTGTCTTTTCGTACTCGTCATGGTAAAATGAAAAGAGACACACATGGAGTATCATTTAAGCTCTTTTCACACTCCATAAAAATGAAAAATATTGTCGCGCGACCTTGTTCTGTTCACGCTCGTAAAAGTATTTGAATAAAACGTTCGATGGGTGATAGTTTATCAATTTTTCGGTCCTGTCGAACTATTTTACGAAAAAGGAACTAAGAGAGTTATCTTTAAAGTGTTTTTCAGACTCTATAAACATGAAAAACCCTTAAGTTTTCTATCTTTGGACTCGTTAAACAAACATCGAAAGACCCATCTGGGACCGAACCACTCCTTCTTAGGGTTCATTAAAAATACTTCGAGGGACTCATCCGAAGGATGAGCTTACATTACAAGAATATGTTATCCTCCTCAAGCTTGTGTAAAAATAAAGAGGTACTCACCAGAAATGGTGGGGGAAAATTTGGGAAAGAAATGTGTCTATGTATCTGTGTCAGTGGCAGTACTAGTCTCTCTTGAACATGACACCCCTTTTTTATCATTTGAATCCGGGTTGGGAAATCCATTTGTCTCTCGTTTGACTTTCTGCAAGTTTACATATTGGGTCGTCTTTGAGTCAATGCTACCAAGACTGTCATCGTGTCATCCATATGTTCAAGATAAGTCCGAATAAACCCTCTCTTGAGTCGGCCATATGCAATTGTCAATTCCTACCATGTTGGCCTTCCCTGTGTCAGTTTCAAATCATATTCACGTTTCACTCTATCCTAAATCTGTTACTTATTTTGTGTCATTGATGGGGGATACATCAAGGCCCTCCTGTGACGAGTCTCTTCCTTTCGACTTCAACTCATTATCCAGGGACAAGACTTAGAAATAATTTGGTACCTTAGACCCTGCATGCCCTAATGGCAGGTTTCTTCTCTCTTGACAATGGATTCACATCATTGGTCCCTGATCAAAAGATTCCATCGAATGTTCGACTTCAACTCATTTATTCACATTCGTTGGATTGTAATACAATACCTTGGGATTCATTGATATCAATGGTGATTTCCCTCGCGCTTGTTAACGTTTTTCATTAATAACCGGTAATCAAGCGGTTTCTGACCATGTTCGACTCCGACACCTATAATCACATGGCTAGATTCATACTTATGGACAATGGGTTTGAATACCCTGGATACCATCATTCATGGTCCAGGTTGCAATGGAATATTGATGATTCGTATTGACGCATAGATCCACTTTGTATGTCTCATGGCTATAGTTGCATCTGAATTTTTCTCATACATAGATCCACAGTGTATTCTTGGTGGCTATGTAAAAATAGTGTATTCTTGGTGTCTATGTAACATTTTGATGACATGGATCCACAGTGTATTATTAGTGGCCATGACTTACACTTATGAGTTCAATCATTTGTAGTATGAACAAGGGAATGCCTACTTTAGATATGGTATCATATTGTGCAGATGCTTGTTTGTTTGCAGGTTCCTGATTGGTGTGTTCTTTTTTTCCCGACATACACACRTATTTTACAAAGTATTTCGGTCGTCAGAAGTTCTGAACTCATACTTTGGGGGGCATTCTGTTACACATTATTTTGGTCACTCTGATGATGAATTTACAAGCATGTAATCAGGCCCTCAAAATCGTCTTTTGCCTGAGAAAAGTGACTGCTTTCCTCCCCTGCAAGACTACTTTTTAGAAGGACGYCGTAGGCTACCCATAGTGTACAGTGCATAAATCCATGATTTCCGCACACTGCTCTATATATGGCCTGCATGATTTTCGTAGGCTGCTATATAGGTAGGGTGTGASGACGTTTGAAAGCCAAAAGAGGAAATAGGTTCAAGAAGTTTCTAGAAGGAGAATCTTCTGGAATGTGAGGTGGCATCTGTATGGTTACGATCCTACTGACTTATCTGATCTGGTGGGATCATCCTCATCCATTTAACCACTTCAACTTCTCCTATATAATAATGGGCTTCTCATGGAAAAGGTCAAGCACAGTTAAGAAAAGTTGAGAAAAGGATTGCTGGAAGAATAGGTTGGGGATTGTGTGAAGAATATTATTTCAGTTGATACTTGAGGTCTACATTTTCCCATCAAGMTTTTGAAGATATTATTCATGCAAATCTTGGAGCAAGTATATGTGTGTGTTGGAATGAAGGACCACTAAAAGGGAACTCGTGACATCAATGCATTTCGGTTGTATCTTCCACTTTTATTCAATATAATACAATGGCATGTTTCTTTCCCATAAAATTATTCTTGTTTTATTACATGACTCCTTAATCACATGCTTGATTTTTCATTGAATCTATCATAGTTTCTTTCACTTTGGTTGGTTTGTGTCATTGCAGATCTAGTTTCACAAGAGCACTGGAGTGAAGTGGGAACAACAAAGATATAAGGAAGTGATCTCAAAAGTAAGTCATCAATTCCTTCTTTGATACTTAGATCAATGGTTATAACTTATGGAAAGCGTCATGTCTTGTCCTGTTTTGTTCTAGATCCAGGTGGATCTAGGGAGATTAGTTTATTTCCACATTTATCGATTTATCCTATAACAATAGGGATGAATGGGATTTAAGAGTACCAACAGTACTGTGGGCCTATAGAACCACTTGCAAGAAGCTAACAATGTAGACCCCTTTTAAGTTAGTATATGGTCTCGAAGCTATTGTGCCAATGGAATATTTGGTACCAAGCCTAATAATTGATGCCTTTACAGATATGGATGACACTGGCGCTATTCAAGAGAGGCTTGCACAGTTAGTCAATTTGGAAGAAGACAGATTTGTTGTAGGATTTCATCAGCAGGTACAGAAGGAAAGAGAGAAGGCCTATCATGGCATGCACATCAAGAAGAAGGCATTCAAACAAGGTGATCTAGTACTGGTATATGACAGTAAGTTCATCAAGCATCCCGGGAAGTTCAGAACACATTGGCTCAGGCCATATGAGGTTGCTTATGTTACAGAAGGAGGAGATGCACAGTTGAAGACTTTAAATGGAAAATGGAAGGACGGATTAGTGAATGAGAGCCGACTGAAGTTGTACTATGACAACCAGCTGCCTCACAGCTCTAAGGAAAAGCATAAGGAAAAGGGTATAGGTCCCAGGTGTATTTGAAAATGGGTACCAGACACAGAAAATATAGTTCATACAAGGAAGGAGAGGAGGCATAGAGAAGAAAGCAAAGGCTTCACTGTGCAGTCTAAAGTCAAAGTAAAACAGAAGAATCAGATCTGAAGTGCCTCGGGATGAGTCACAGGTGAGTGTTAGGGTCCTGTTGGCCCTTGGTTAGGGAATCAAGCAAATAAAAAGGGAGAAAAGGAAAAATGAGAACTTCGTGGAAGACACAATGACTGTTACTGGGTCGAAGTAAGAAAAAGAGTAGAAAAGATGGAGCGAATCTTGAGAAAGCAAGCTAATTGGATGAGGAGATCGAGGATGATAGGTCAGCAAGGAAGAAGGACTATCGACGACTCAACAAGCAGAAAAATCCACCGTTAGATTCTTTGGAGACCCACATGAGAAGGAAGTAAAGACAGGTTGGCGAAACCCTGAAAACGCCGATCAAGTTGACCTAGGGTTTTAGACACCTAGGTTTTTGGTATCTAGGGTTTTGACACCTAGGTTTCGGCCTAAGGATGTCAGTGAGTGATTGTAAGATATAACTAAGAACGTATATGAGGGAAGAGGGTTCATTCAGGTTCGAGGTTGTTGGATCTAGTGGTATTGTTTGATATGAGTGAATATTGTTGAAAGAGGGAGAAGTGTTGAGTGAAGATCCTTCTGGTATTGTAAGATCTTCAACTAGGTGCGAAGATCAACCCTACAACTAGGTGCGCAGGGAGGGGAGAGATAGAGAGAAGACAAAAGATCTGCTGGTTAAGAGTGCATATCAGAACTGTATGCTTTCATCTTAATATATCATAGATAACAGTTCTGTGGACATAACGCTAGAGAGAGGGTGAACCACGTATATCTGTCTTGTGTGTGTGATTGATATTGTGTTATTTTACCTTGATATATTGTTATTTCATTGATGTGGTATATCTGATAGATGTATGGAATAGATATAAGATGATAAGTGATATATGCATTCTGTATTGTTTTAGTATTGGATCCACTTGATATTTCCCTTGGTTGTAGACATTTCTGTCCTGCAACCCCCCCATAGCTTCTTCGGGTGAGACTGCATCTGCTTTGCAGGTGTAGCCGAAAGGGCTAGTAGTTAGGGCTTGTTGGTGCGCTCTTGGAGATGAACCCTGGGTATGACCCTATGCCAACACTGTCTAATGAGGGGTATTAAAGAAACATGTATAATGGAACATATAATGGTTGATTGATGGGGCTCCAATATGGATGGATGATGGGAAATATACTTTTAGATGGATTGGGATATGTAGAAAACCACCTAGATAACATAGGTGAATGACCATATAATGAGATAGATGGATGCTCCAAAAACCAAATGTATGGGTGGCATCCTTTCCAGATTCCTATTCCATTTGGCTCCCTATAGGAGGAGATGAGAAATAAATTAAAATGACTGATACATAATTCAATAAGAGATGTTGGTTTCTCTTTCTTCACGCACATAAATGAAATCTCATTCATATATGTTAATACTTCGTGCTTGAATGAATTCTGTAAATAAAGATGGACTATTATTTGGACTAACCACCTTATGGGTTCGACCATCTAACAATTTTCTTTCATTGGGTAGGTGGGTGACATGATGGTTTCTCCCTTAGTTGTTTGACCATGATTTCTCTCTCCAAATTACTACATTTAGATGGATCACCTTTTCCATTCATTGACCTATGGCGGGCTTGGGTTCATTCATCTGAGAACAAATCCCAATATATATTGAGCTTTCTTCATACTGAGTACAACCATATCGAAATAGAGTCTAAAGCCTTAGTTGGTGAAGCCCCTCCTTCCTTGTGGGGTGCGTTGGAATCAGTAATGATATAGCTAGACCCATTCATTGTATTGAGTGGCCCACTAGGTTTTTTTCTCGAATGGTTGATATTATTGTCATTCAATTCGAAAGAAACAAAAGGATGGTTCAATTCCTTACGAAGCAAATAAGGTGGGTTCAAACAAACATGAAGTCTTTGGGTATATTGGGCGGGATACATATGTTTTTGGTTGGTTGACTGACAAGTATAGTGAGGCCTACGCTATTGAAAGGGAACCTTCAGTGATATATTAGGATTTGGTGGTTGGTCGCAACCTACCCCGACGATTGCAAAGGATGGATTGGATGATTTTGTCATGGGGGAAAGGGGTTACCTAAGAGACGATCATTCGTATGGAGTATACCTGTGTTTTACCTACCTACCATATATATAGGGTAGAGATAGATATTTTGTGTTCATTTTGATTGATAAATGTAGCATTTGAAAGTAGAGTTGGGTCGATGACATCTTTTCTCCTTCATTTACGATATGATGCTAGTTCCAGATAGATCGAGTATAGTTGTGATTTTTACTCTAGAAAGGATGGGAATAGTGGATTATCACCCCCAGATGTTGCTACCTAATGAGATGAAATGATTAAAATTTCTCTTCATGACCAACCATAGGCCACCAACCCACCCCACCATTGAGTGCATTTCATAGTGGTGAGATGGTAGACCAAAAATAATATATGATATTATTTCTATTTGGAGGCGACCAATATCTGGGGCGATCCCCCTAACAACGTATGGTCATGGTTAACAATGTTTCAATGAACTTTCATGCATGGTGTTTGTGTGTTATGCTGTAGGAAAGATCAACCTGGTTTGTGGATAGGACCTCCTCACCCCAATGAATGGCACATGGGGATCTGGAGGGGCACGTGAAAACCCCCTTCCATACTGACTACATGGGCGTACAAGTTAAACCTTGTCTGAATGGGTGCCTAGTTTTTTGGAAGGTAACAATATCATGCTACCCTACCACTTTTTCCACCTTTGAATGAATGAGCCTACATCATTCCTTTCAGACCATACTGACTTATTTTGTAATGTTACATATATAGTGGTGTGGTTGTGAGTGATTCTTGATAAGAAACTCAACTAATATTCACAACTTCCAACCTGACTTCCGATGGAAATCCCTCAAACCCCCCCAAAATTTCCCTTTCCCCTCTCCTCACCCACCCTAGAACTAACTAGTGTTGTTGTGCCACTACTACCAACCCCACCATTATCACCCTAGCCTAGTGGGTGGCTCGTATTGAGAATCAATATTCCTACCTTATTATCATCCATATATATTGATATTGTAAGAAACCATGATGATCAAAATCATCATGCAATAGGAATATCAACATCTATATCTATATCTATGAAAGGAGATTCACACTAGGGTTGTTGTCGAGGAAGTGAATCCTTCCCCTGAGAACAACCAAGTGAATGATTCGATTCAATACACCATGTCTATATGGATGTGGGAAGCTAGGGATACCTCCCCTTATCCTCTAAAGAGATATTTAATGATGAGGGGATCTATACTATGGGGTTACACTACCCACCCCACAGGTGGTTTTCTAACGAAATCATCCACTTTAACAATCATCCTTTCCTTGACCCACCAACTTTTATTTGTTTTCTGAGAAAGAGGAATAGAGGTGCATGCATGGATCTAAGTGAATACTATCTATGGGTACTTCAGATTAGCAATAACTACCGTTACATTTGATATACTTAGTTAATGGAAAAATGAATTCAGGCACAGGAAGAATAATCCACCCCCCACTACTACGTTATGAGTGAGTGAGGATATTCCTATCATGAAGTAGGAATATTTTCATGTCTAGTGTGGGATTTCTCTATCCTAGAGGAAAATTGAATAGGTAGGAAACCGATTGTAACTATGTGGAGATATACAATATTTCTGGTTGTTCCTAGGTTTGTTTCGTCATGTCCTCCATCCATTGGTTTGATATGGCTTCCCACCCAGGGCACAGGTGGGCTACTGGGTTTGTATAACAAATAGTTTGGGTAGAACATTTTCTTTCTGGTTGTTTTCGAGGTTAGAAAGAATGGGTTTGTTACTATGGAAAGAGGTTGGATGATCTAGGTGGATATTGGTGGCCACCCACCTATTCTAAATTCCAACTAGCTCATTTGGAAAGTTTTCAGTTCAACACGTTTCTCTGTAATGCAGACATTTCTTTGTAATTGTGGGTTTTGCACTTACGGGGTTGTCCCGAAGCCCTACACAACCTCTAGGTGGATATTGGTGGCTGCCCACCTATTCCAACTAGCTTATTTTGGAAGTTTCCATGTCATTACATCTTTTTGTACTTCCACATCCGTTTTGGGGCTCTAAACAATATTTTCTTGGGTTTCCATTGTCAAATTATAAACAAAGTCACATTTTGATGGCATAATGAGTATTTTGTGAAAATGCCTTTCCAACGGGCTATCACACGCCTAAAATAAAGATCGTATGCAAAATTTACGACCCCAGGAAGTTAATGTACTAACTTACCCCAACGAAACCCACATGAATTTTGGCACTTCATTTCCTAGGGTTAGGTTTTTGGATGTCTAGGGTTTTGGCATTCTTGTTTACCATAAAAATTCCTTCAGAGCCTCATTTTAATGATCTTATAGTGAATGAGAGTAGACATCACATCTCTTCTCAGAGATAAATCTACCACCATTATAACGAGTCTG
The DNA here is from genome assembly GCA_009831015.1 of Picea engelmannii. Lineage (NCBI taxonomy): Eukaryota > Viridiplantae > Streptophyta > Pinopsida > Pinales > Pinaceae > Picea > Picea engelmannii. The sequence goes on along the minus strand of ML783083.1, from coordinate 607,759 downwards.
AAACTCTATATTTTTATAGTATTTGTACATTTATTTCATTAATAAAAACCATTTATTGTTGTATCTCTCTGTTTCTGGAAATTTTTATGAGTATTTCATTGTAATATCTCTACTTTTGTTTTTTTCCAAAAATAATCTACATCAGTGGTATCAGAGAAATATGATCTTGATTTATTTTTGTTCGTGCATGTCCCCGACAAGATCTGGGTACAAGAATTTGGGACTCAAACCAGTTGACCCTTTGCAAGTTCGGTCATGCTGAGCCCAACAACAACCCATTAGGGACGAAAAGAAAGATGATAGAGCAGGAGATCCTTTTAAATTTTTGCTCGAGGAAGCCTTTGCAAAACAAAGGAACAAAATGATGGACAAATTTTCACAGATCCTTTGACAACTACCCACAAGAGACACATCTTCATCAAGTGGCCATGCAAACCCCTTCAAGGTATAGGTAAATTTTGATATTCTATTATTTGAAATATTGATAGATGCAGATGCTATAAATAAATGGATGAATTTGCTCAAAGGTTATTTTTCGGTCCATAATTTTTTCGATAGGGAAAATATTACTTTTGCACTTCTCAAGGCCATCCCCCATGTTAAGGAATGGTGGGATACTTACTCTGAGCAAAGGGACATAGAGGAATCTGCAATATTTTTGGTCACCCCCACGTGGGATTCCTTCAGGGATGCCATTAAAGAACAATACTACCATGTTGGAAGCTACGAGGACCAGTACACAAGATGGACCACCCTACATTAGGAAAGGGACCAGACAATACCAGATTTCACCAAAATTTTCCATACCCTGTGCACCAAATTGGGTATCAAAGACTCTGAATGACATCTCATGCTCAAATACGACGAATTTCTACATAGATACTTTAAAAAAAAAATGGAGTTTCTGGACATTGCATCATTGGGTACGCCTTATAGATATGGTGTCAATATCAAGCATAAATTTAAGCAGAAGAGGAGAGAGTTTGGATTTGAAAAATCCTCACAGCTGAAGTAGGGAAAAGGCAGCCCCGACCCACAAAAAAAGGAACAAAGAAAAGATGGCCACTCTTAGGACAACCAGTCCAAGATGCAACACAAGAAGGTTAATGAGAAGTTGAAGGACATGAGAAAATGGTGTGAATACCATAAAATTCCTCGGCACAACATCAAAGAATGCTGCTTTAAACAATAATTGGTGGTCGAGGTAAAAAACAAGGAGCCAGACCTTGATTCAGAATTTGATCCATAAAATATTGAAAACAAATAGATCATCGACGTAGACCCCGCTGCTACTGTCGCAACCATAATAATTTAACCAAAAGAACTAGTAGATCATGAAGAGGGGGAGCACTTCTTCCATTCACAGATATGGGTGAAGGGGACCTTGTTGCATTTCATTGTTGATAACGACAACTAGAAGAGCCTCATCTCAACTGAGGTTGTCAAACAGTTGGTGTTGTCGACAACACCACACCCGCAACCATACAACATCGAGTGGCTTCACCAGGGATGATATCTTCGTGTCAGCCATCGGTGTCGACTGTCCTATGGAATCCAAGCCTTCAAGGATGAGGCAGTGTGTGATTTTTCCCCTCTTTATGTATGTGTTGTTTTTTTGGGCCAACCATATATGTGGAAACATCATGTTGTTTATGAATCTCGACCCCGTAGTGTCATTATTACTCTGGGGGGTCATCTCTACCAGATACCAGAGGTATTTCCAACTATTGTTCCACCAAAATAGTGTCACAAGGTAATATATCTTATTGTGAAATTCATCCTCTTCACAATCTATTCAAAGGATGCACGAAAGGCCACTACAACCACTGCAACCTCAACACCTTCTATCTAGTAGAAGAAGATTGTAGAAGAGAAAGCATATATTGTTTCTTCACATAAATTGGGTCCTACATAATTCCCCATCAAGCCCAGAGACAACAGGTTGGTGGAAAAGATTCAACCCCACCAACAACAGGTTCATGACAACCTTCCATAGACCAAGCAACACAACTTCTCCAACAAGGTACGCAGATCACCAAGATTCCGATTCAGAAAATGCTTTCCCCTCTTCCCCAGTAACTCAATGAAATCAATACCATTGCTTCCTAGGGGGGGAGGATTGATCCAAGTGGATATTGGTGGCCACCCACCCGTTCCAAATTCCAACTGGCTCATTTGGACAGTTTTTAGTTCAACATGTTTCTTTGTAATTATTGGTTTTGCACTTACGAGGTTGTCTTGAATCCCTACACAGCCTCCAAGTGGATATTGGTGGTCACCCACCTATTCCAACTAGCTTATTTTGGAAGTTTCCATGTCATTACATCTTTTTGTACTTCCAAGGTCATTTTGGGGCTCTAAATAGTGTTTTCTTGGCTTTCCACATTAAAAATGTAGACAAAGTTAGTGTTTGATGACATAATATGTATTTCTCAAAAATACCTTTCCAAGGGCTATAACACACCTAAAATGAAGATCGTATGAAAAAGTTATGACCCTGTGAAGTTAATGTACTAACTTACCCCAACGAGGCCCACATGACTTTTGGTGCTTCATCTCCTAGGGTTAGGTTTTTGGATGTCTATGGTTTTGGCATTCATGTTTATCATAAAAAGGCCTTTGAAGTCTCATTGTAATGATCTTCTTGTGAATGAGCGTAGTCATCACATCTCTTCTCAGAGATAAATATGCCACCATTCTAGCGAGTCTGACACTGTATTTTTATAGTCTCTGTACATTTCTTTCATTAATAGAAATCATTGATTGTTGTATCTCTCTGTTTCTGGAAATTTTTATGAGTATTTCATTGTAATATCTCTACTTTCATTTCATTACAAAAATAATCTGGATCATTGGATATAGAATCAAATGTGTTTGTTTCGACCACTAATTCGTGTGATAATTAGAGGGAATGCGTCTTTCGCTCGAACCTTCATATGGTTGTTTTTACCATATAGATAGTGTTATACTGTGAAGTGATATGATGACCAAGATTTGTACACTTGATTTCATGCATTCCTGAGGATTTACATTTTATAGACCTCTCTAAGGTAAAATGTAGTGTCCTCTGTGAAACAGGTAGGTATCCTAAACACAATAGTAATTACTACTAATCAGTAGGTCGATAGACGAGGTTTTTTTGATAGTCGAAAAGAGGTGACCCACGAGATTGATATCGTAGGATGGATAGAGATTGAAAAACTAGGTTCATTTGAACTCAAAGTGAAGACACCTTCCTCCCTGGAGATATATTCAATAGGTAGGTAGTTGTAGGTTGGCTACTTCAAAACAGTTTCTTAGTGGTTCCCAACCATCAATCAATGCAGATATTTCCCCTCTCATGATGTTTGTACCTAATTAGGGTTACCCACCCCAATCTAGTCCATCCATTGGTTAGTGAAAAGGGGGGAAAAGGATGCTTCATTCAAGTAGGTGTTCTCCCATAGTAGGAGCAATATAGGGTGAAAAAGGTAAATGCAACCCTGTGCCCATAGTACCAGTGAGTTATTATCACTCCTATTCCCTCGATGGGAGGGATCCCACCTATATATATTTGACCCCCACTAGAATTATCTATATATTCATAGTATATTTCATTATCAAATAATATATGAATTCCGAGAGTGAATGGTGAGTGAGGGTAGGCTACACTCATTTATTAGGCAATTGAACGAATTCCAAAAATATATGTGTATATATAGATTCATAAGTATTTGTTAATTGAATGAACAAAAATGAACCACACTTAATGATAAGCGAATGGAATGAATCTTTCTTTTTTGAGTCACGTTCCTTTCATTGGCCTTTTAGAACCCATATCCATCTCGTTCAAAATCAATCAATTCCTTAATACCAACCAATACCTACCATACAAATGATGCGTCATCGGGAGTTTGTTTCTTTCGCTTGGGACCGTTCTTCCCTCAAATACTTTATGGTGGGCCGGTAAGTCAAGAGAAATAATGTTTGATAGATTACTTAGGTTCAATAGTTTTTCTAACCACTTATTAGGCAAGGGAAACAACCGAATCTACTTCTACATGCTTTCTATTTAGGTTTTCTTGTTTGGCCCTAGATTCACCCAATCAAACACACTCTGTTAACTCATGCATACAATACATATTCGTGGTTCTTCAAAGAGAAGGAAGGGACAAGTGATTGGTTCAGTAACTTATGTAATCCTTTTATGATCGAGTGGTACATAGGTAAATAAATACAAATATAGAGGTAGCCACAAGGAGAAGGCCCCCTCAATTGAGAAAAAGCAAGCGGTTTCGGTTTCCCAGCTTGAGAATTACAACTATCAAGGGCGAGATTAATATCTTTTCTATTCAATAGGTTTAAAGATAGTTAGAACTAGAGGTCCTACTTACTACTCACTTATGTACCCACTACTATCTAATGAAAAAGGAAACCAAGAAGACGTATATTCTAGGCGTTTCCCTTTGGAAGCATGTAAAGCCAATACTACTGATGGAGAAATGATCATTTTTAATCCCCTCTACTGGTAATTGTTCATTTGGGTTAGAGTACCTACCTATGTTTTCCCGTATCTTCCTATGTATTTATGAAAATAACTATGAACTGTTTAAATGTTTGAATTGGGTTAAGGTTATCATATTTACCTAATCACTCTTATTCAACCATATTGTTCTTGTAATCTATAGTGATACTAGTATGTTTCAACTAAACTCATTGCTCATATCAAACACACATTCTCCATATAGAGATGATATCATGACACATTAGTACTAATTCCATTGTGATTATGTAACACGCCTGACCCCTAAGTACCTTCTCTAGGGACGGGGCATCAAAATTTCACTTATTCTAATCAACTTGAAGCCTCTGCTTGAGATCTTCATCCTCTTCTAATCAACCGTAGATTTCTAATGACTACTACCCGACTCACAAACGAGCTCTGGATTGCAAGTTATGACCTCTCGAAGTTCTTCTGGAGTCATCAGACATGGGCCATGTGGCACCCACATGGATCCACCTCATTTGCACCAAAACCAAGTTCCTACATCCATGAGGAAGGTCCATCCATCATCCAATCCAACGACGAGACATGGTATTCATTTAACACATGAGATAGAGGGGATTTCGACGTTCAGCGCTGAACGTCCCTTTTCCTTTCTACACTCCTATCCTATGGAGTCTCGAATTCCTGAATTAACGAAGGATCCCAAAATATATCCACTTGGATCCGAGCTTCGGGCCTTTCAACTTACCCATGACACTACTGTTATAACCATAAATTGCACCATCCATGCTTACCTGGCATCAGGCCAACTCATTGCCCTTCATTGCCAAAGCCATACTGAACAGACTCTTCCAAAACCTCCTAAATCAAGTAACCCACACCCTAGCCTATCACTAGGCGCGTTGGAACGCTGGCAGGCCTTATACTGCATGCGTTGGAATGCGGGCTGGCCCACTAAAACACACGTTTACCTAACAAAGCAGAAAATCAGGAAAGTTTCCACCGGGACGAAAATCTTTGGGTCAGTTAACTGGAACTCCCAACCATGCATGGATGAGAGTTCGTCTAAAACCCTGGCTCCTTCTAGCCTATAAAAGAAGGGGTAGGGGTACTATTCAAAGGAGGAAAATCATAGCAAAGAAACTCTGCCCAATTGCCGAATCCATTTTGTCCCAACCCTTTAGCCTTTCCTCAAGATTTAGGAGAATTCAAACAAAGCAGTTGGAGGACAAAGAAGAGGAGGATCCCATGATCAGGATCAAGGAACAGTGGCCGATCTCTATAATCATTGTAAGTTGATTCACCTTGAGATTAATAAAAAGATACTTTTCCTGTCCCAAATACATGAGTCTTATATGTTTTATGTGATTTTTGTTTAATCTCTAACCCTCTAGTAGAACAATAACATGCATGCATAGTTTTGTCTTGATTGCAGGATCACTTTTTTTGGAAGGAGCAGCAGAAGCAAGGAGATAAATCTCAATGGAGGATCTACACCAACCATCGATAAAAGGTTAGTTGGTTCTTCCCATGTCTGGCTTGTGAAAAAGGGTTTTAGGTTGGGGTAGAAGGTTAAAGGTTATTTCTAAAGGGTCATGATTTGCATGCAAGTTTAAGCCCTAGCTTGTTAGTCCGTAGGGTAGAATAACCCCACAACATAATTGGCGAATCCACTGGGGATATTTTACTCTTAGGGTTTCCGGATTCAAGAGAGGTTTTTTGGGTAGTTCAAAGAAATACAGTTTCAGTTTCTTTGTTTATTTGTTGTCTGTTAGGTCAAAGCTAGCAGGGAACCTGGTTATCAATACTAGTTTTTCCTTGACTGTTGCTTGATAATTTTTCTCRGGACACACAGAGGTACACACGGCCTGTAGAAGGCCTGCACGYGTGCAACCCGCGCTCTAACCTTCTACAACCCGTGTTTGAATGCTTGCTGTGGTGGTTTCAGTAGCGTGTAGAGCCCATGAAGCTTAAGAGGCAGTCTCCTCTTCCCTGTCAGAAGTTTATCTTCTCAGGGGGMTTTCTGGATCCTGTCTGGGTCTTGATTGATTTACTGTCTTGCTTTCAGTCTACCTCATTGTGTTGGTTATTTTTTGCATTTATTTTCTTTTTGCAAATTTTTCTTTTCTGTTGAAGTAGAAGCATCCAAGCCTTTCAGAGACCCTGGTTGTCAATACCAGAGGCCTCTTTTAGGTCTGGACTTCCYGTGTTTGATTTTTTCTTTGATTTTATACCTACACGCGGGATGTTTCAGTTCTGCTCGTGGGTACCCGCGTGCTGTTGTAGCGCAGCACGCGTTTGAACGCGTGCTGTCTCAGTGACAGTCACGGGCCTGTCTGGTTATCTTTCAGCCTGGGTGGGGCAGTCATCCCCTCCTATGGTGAGAAGTGTTCCTTTCAGGGTTTGGAGTCTAGGGTGCACAGTCAGTAAGTTAGGGCCTCATATCCTTAGCTTGTTTTTTGGCTTACTTAATGTTTTGATAGGAAAGGCAAAGGAAAAATTTGTTGTTTTATGGTTTTTAGACAAGTGTTAGAATTGGTGCTTTCTGGATTTCTTTTTTGCATCTCTGCTCTGATTTTTTTGCGATCTGCGCTTTAAGCCAGAACTTGATTTTGTTTTCTTGGTTTTTTGCTTGTCGTCATTTTTCCTTTATTGCGTCATTTTGCAATTAAATAAAAAATAAATATCTTGTTTCATTTTCTTCTTGGTTTGAAGATTGTGTTGTTGCATCAGTATCTAGGAAGAAGTCTTTTTGAATAAGTTTTTACAGTGCATTTAGAGTATAAGTAGCTCGCAGATCTGAGCGAAAGTCCTTTTTACTTATTGCATGAGATCTTAGTAAATTTGAAAAGAAAAGAAGTCTTTCTTGTTGAAAAGTTGCTGGTTTTGCATTTTAGTAAAAGTTTTGTTTCCAAGCATTTCTTGTTCATTTTGCTTTGAGTCTTTTTACACACCATCAGTTTCACTTTCGTACCTTGTGACTTAAAAAGCCCATTAAAAGAAACGCTAATTAAAATCAACTAGACTTTTTGTTTGTAGGGTGCATACACTAGCTCAGGAATAGGGACTTGGAATAGGTTGGAGAGTAAATTCTCCAAGGCCACCCAAACCAAACATTGGAGTCTGTCAATAGGGAGTGTAGAAATCCAGTTACAGAAAGTTATTCAGGACCCCCCTCTAACACAGGGGCTAAACAAGAGGTCGCGTAAGGAAAGGTAGCGGAGATAACCCCTCCAAAGCTGGACCGAGCGTTGTGGAGAACACATATCGAGGATTTGTTAAGGGATTCCGTTGTTTGCATTTTCCACGGAGCTTCGTGGGTCTCGAATCCATTCGAGGTCCTCAGTTGTCTTCTGGACCATTTTCTCTCAATACCCTTGACAGGTTTCAGGCTTGATACCCTACTCATTGTGGTCTACCCGACTATCGACTGTACCCGCCTGATAACTGTTCACGTGCTGGTAAACTAGTTGCCAATATTTTCTAGGGACATACACGGGTGACTGCAGGGGTATACCACGGTACCTAGGACAGACATCGGGCCACACTTTTTAGAGTATACCCGGAGGGTGCTTCCGTATTCAAGTTTCACTTGCACCGGTAAGTTGCTCTAGTGTTGGTTGTTGTAACTATTCTTCCAACTAGTTTAGTGCTTGCTTGATTTATCTTTTAGGGGCTTTCTTTTAGCGAGTGTTACTATTTGTTCGTGTAGAATACCTTAGCGTGTCGATAATATTCTCACACAGTGGAGGATTCGGAGCTCCACCAGTCACGAAGGCTTCTGGGCCTGCCGCCGGTTATACTGGAGCCACCCCCGCCACCATTGAGGCGGAAGCTGGACCATCAAGGGTCTTTCGAAGCAACCAGGGCTTTTGAGCCCGAACAACTTCCCGAGGAATCGACCGCCAATATTGGATTGGTTGAAACCTCCAACACTGATATCTGGACACCGGTTATTGTACCAGTCCAATTTACCGAATTCCTGTTAGTGCCTCATATAGCTATGGCAACAGACGCTGCTACTTCATCTGGGAATTCTTCCATTCCCATCACCGTTGTTACCACAGGAGAAGATTCTCCTAACTTGCCTTTGTCGACGGTCTGGGCCACCATGGTCTCGGCCACAACTACATCGCACAGTGGACCGACCCCATCTATCGCGGCGGCCACACCTCCCTACACACCTAGTGCGACAGGCGCTCCATTTTCATACGGTATGCCTAGTTCGGGTACAAGCCCTGTACTCACTTAATCCACTTTACAGACTTTGGGTCTGGGGGTAGGGAGCTCTAACGCTCTCCTACAAGGTCAGCTTGGGGAAATTCCTATCCCTTTCAATGCTTTTCCTTACGCTGGAGGTCACATCCCTCCTTCGTCCCCTTCGCTTGGTGGTCCGCATCAGCAGTCCGTCGGGTAGCCTGCACACACGAGTCCATTTGGAGTAGGGAGTCAAGGAACACCTATGCAAACTCAGCCGGTAGGTTTGTCACCATTTGTTTGGAATGGGACGTTTGGTAATAACACTTTCGCATCTGCTTCTTTCCTAGCTGGGGGCACACCCATTTTTGAACAGTCTACACCGACACATGGTACTATTCCTGCACCGGGGGCACATATTCCAGGACCGTGGAACTCAGGATAAGGATCCATTTCTTCCTTTGGAATGCCAATCTGGGGTAATTCTTTCCACAGTCAATGGAACCCCGGACAGACTTCTATGCCTCTCCCGTCGGGACCAGCATGGGGTAATCCTTCCCAAAGTCCGCCGAACATGATGAACGCTCAACATCATATGTCCTTCATGGGGAATCAGCCAATGATGTCTCCTCAAATGAAAAACCCTTACGCTGGTCAGGGCCATGGTTTCTACCAAAACCCAGGCCAGCAGCAAAACTTTTCCTGGCAACCTGGTGCCAGTCAAACTCCAGGACCATTTTATCCCAGCTATCAACAACAACCTAAACTACCTTTCTTGGCAACGTTACACTTGCTAGATTTAACACGGTTGTTGAATGATCCTATCTGTCACGATCCGCGTTGGCCTCCTATGCCAACAAAGTTGCCTTCGGACATTCCAAAGTTCGAGGCCAAGCCTAATGAAGATCCAGGTGATCACGTGACTACTTTCCACCTTTGGTGTTCATCTAACTCACTAAAATATGACTCCGTCCAGTTGCGATTGTTTCAATGCACTCTTATTGGGAGTGTCATGAAATGGTACATAGAGCTTGATCGTTCACGATATTCTTCTTTTGGCGAACTGGCGATGGCCTTCCTTAACCATTTCCAGTTACCTGTGAGATACGACACCGACACGGAGTTGCTAGCTAATTTCGAGCAGACGACCGCGGACCATATCTTGGATCATATTCGAGAGTGGCGACGCCGAAAGAGTCTTATCAAAGTACCCGTCCCACCAACATTCCTGCTTGAGTGGTTCCTTAAGTCTTTAGTTCCGCATTTATCCAAAGACGTCGCAACTTCAGGGGTTTTCTCTGAGGAGGATGCCATCATGAGGGCTCAACAGTTTGAGCTTATCTATTCTCAGTCTGGTCTATTGTACAACATCCTGCCGGATGCACCTCGTTCGATACTGGAGAAAACCAGACAGAGAGCTGGACCACATGCCGATGGTATCGTTGGTTCGTCACAAACCAGGCCCACTGAGCAATTGACAAAACAATTGCAACAATTATCTATACAACACTCAGTGGCCAACCAGACTACTGCTTTGGCTGCTCCTCCTACCCAAATGTCAGAAGTACACTCCATGCAGGTGACTAACCCAAAGGCCAACCAACAGCCTGAAGGGAAGAAAAAACAACGTAAGAGGGGTAAGGGGGATAAAAAACCAACTGATAATGCTGGCGAGGGCCCCACCGAAAAGAGGAAGGCGAGGTATCTGTGCAACTTGTGTGTGGAAGACCACCTGACCCATCTATGCCCTCGACTTGCGGAGGCCCAGAAGTTTTTCACACAACAACAACAAGCCGTGTTGACTAATCCCTTTCAGCATGGGAAAAATTTAACTCAAGCCTCTGCGAGTGGCGAAGGGGGCAGCCAGGAAAACTTCCCTCCTCCAAACAATTCATCTTCCGCGAACGTATATATGGTGAAAAGTGACGCTTTCATAACGACTAGAGCTCACGACTATAGCAAACCAAGCGCCCCTGAGAAAGGCAAAGAAGCCGAGATCGCATCTCTTCCTCTACATATCGAGAATATGTTGGGTGAAACAATGACACACATTCCAAAAGGTGCATTCAAGCGTGCTTCTCACAATCCAAACGCAAGGGCCACCCAGAACTACTCTGTGGTGGAAGATTTATCACAAACCCCTTGTGCTATGTCCGCTTTGGAGGTCCTCCAAAGTTGTCCTGCTCAGAGGAAAGTGTTGTTGACTGCTTTAGGCTCTACCGAGACTTGTAACTCGGGTACCATCATGTTATATACGACTGACTTGAAACCTCGTTTTCCTTACCACGTCGCATTTTAGATAGTAGTGGCTCATCCCACGAAAACTTTTACATAAAATATCTTCCGCACGGTGGTAGATGAGGGCGCTTCGACTTGCGTTATGTCGTTAGCATGCTGGAAATCCATTGGTCAACCTGAGTTGTTTCCGTCACCTACTCTCCTCATTGCGTTCAATGGTCATTCTTTCCAACCACATGGCATCATTCCTTCTTTCCCTATGCAGTTAGGGGGGACGACTGTGTGCGTTGAAGTAGAGGTAGTTGATGCCCCCATCAACTACAATCTATTGTCAGGTCGTAGTTGGACTTATACAATTCAAGCAGTGGTTGCTACAATCTTCCGAGTCTTATTGTTTCCACATGAAGGTCGGATAGTGACTATTGATCAGTTATCCTTCTCTCGACTTGACCCAGCTTTGGGGGCATCCACGGTTCCCCTGGTTGATAATCCTCAAGCCGGTGTCATCAACATAGGAGTTGGTTTGTGCCCATATTTGATGGGCACTTTTGATTACCCACCTCCTCATGGCGATGTCAAGTTTATATCGAACCACCACAAGGCTGAGATTTTCCATGTTTCGTCGTTTCACACGACCTACTTTCAGGATCCGTGGAATCTTCCTTCCCCATCAACTGCGATGGATGAGACAGGGTACGCTGGCATGGCCATGCCCTTGTCGGCCGCTGAAGTAGCGTACTCTTTGTTCCAGCAAACTTCAGCTACTCCTGATCCGATTCCCACACAAGAGTTGGATCCACTCCTAGAGCCTATCTGGGCTCAGGGTTCTCTTACCGATATCGATTCGTTAGATTTAGTCTTGCCTTCTGATGAAGCTATAATCGAAGCAATGACTGGTCTGGACAAACCCTGGGAGATCTTCATCACAGATCATATTTCCTCCTAGAGTTACACCGAATTGAGGCAGGAGAATTCACTATCACCATGACGGGAGATTAGCCGCATCCCATTAACCTCTTAGCTACGCAGGATATTTATGTTGAGGGCAATATGGCGACTATCGCTGCCATGATACCTATCAATATCTCCTGAAACCCTGGCATCGTGGAGAATGTCTTTGTCGGAGCGGATTTCTCCCCCGAAGAGATTCATATTTATACGGATCTTTTCAAAGAATTCCGCGACGTTTTCGCCTGGTCTTACGAGGAAATGCCAGGCATTGACCCGGAAATAGTTGAACACGAAATCACTACGTATCCTGACGCTAAGCCTATTCGACAGAAACTTCATCCAGTTAATCCTAGGAAAGCAACAACCAGTAAGATGGAGGTTGAGAAATTGCTTAAGGCAGGGTTCATATACCCTATTCACTTGACCCAATGGGTGTCAAACCCCATGCCGGTCGATAAAAAACAAGGCACGATTCGTGTCTGTATCGATTTCCGTGATTTGAACAAGGCATGTCCAAAAGATAATTATCCAACCCCATTCATTGACCAGATCATTGATGAGTGCACCGGTTGCGAGGCCTTTTCATTCATGGATGGTTTTTCGAGCTATAACCAAATCCAAATCAAACCCGAGGACCAACACAAAACGACATTCATTTGTCCGTGGGGTACATTTGCCTATCGAAAAATGCCTTTTGGTCTCAAGAATGATAGAGCCACTTTCCAGCGGGCCATGTCTTTTGCGTTTCACGACATCAAACATATAGTCGAGGCCTATCTAGATGATTTAGCATCACGCTCTCGCAAGCGAAAATATCATCCTACACACCTCAGACTCATCTTTGAACACTGTCGCTACTTCAGGATTCGCTTGAATCCCAACAAGAGCAGCTTTTGCGTCACGTCAGGACGTTTGTTAGGTTTCATAGTGTCAACCACAGGGATCATGGTAGATCCTCTCAAGGTGGAGTAGATAATCTAGTTGCCCCCCCCACACACAATTTTACAACTTCAAAGTCTTCAAGGTAAGACAAACTTCTTACGACGCTTCATCGCCAGCTATGCCGAAATTACCAAGGGCTTCATGCGTTTACTGAATAAAGACATTCCTTTTCTCTGGGACGAAGCCGCACAGCTCTCTTTCGATGCATTGAAACATGCCCTTACAACTGCACCTCTGCTATGGCCACCAAATTATAACAAGGATTTCCTATTATATCTGGCTGCCGCAGAGTCAACCATAGGCATGGTTTTAGTTTAGGAAGATGATTCATTTTCCGAATACGTAATCTATTACCTGAGACGAGGCCTCGTAGGACCGGAACTTAATTATACTCATTTCGAAAAGCTTGCGTTGGCAACAGTTCATGTTGTTCAACGGTTCCGTCACTATGTTTTGTTTCGCAAGACCACCGTCATAGCTGTCGTGAATCCATTCCAATACATGTTGACACGATGAGTTATCGGAGGCAAAATCAGTAGATGGATGGTAATCCTCCAAGAATTCGACTTAGACTTCGTTTCAGCCAATTCCAAAAAGTCATTGGTTTTCGCAGAACTTATCTTGGAACTTCCGGTTGAGTCAGGTGACGTTGTGCCTGAGGAATCGCCTATCCAGGGGGATATGTTTTTGATTGAATCATCTGACCCCTGGTATGGAGATATACTGATCTATCTCCAGACTTTGAAGTGTCCTACCTCTTCTTCTCATGATGAGCATCGGTGGATATGCCATCAGGCCAAGAACTATCTTATACTCAATGATACTTTGTATCGGAGAGGGGTAGATTGTATCTTGCGTTGATGTCTCACTCATGAGGAGGCCGTCATAGTGCTCAACGATTGTCATACAGGAGCTTGTGGCGGTCACTTATCCAGGTTGGAAACAACCCAAAAGATCTTATGAGCAGGTTACTTCTAGCCCATGCTTATCAAAGACTATATTGAGTTGGTCAAGAAGTGTCATCCGTGCCAAATCTTCTCACGGAAGATGAGGGCACATTTAGCTCCTATGTTTCCTGTTATCACCGTCGGTCCCTTCACTAAGTGGGAGATTGATTACACTACTTGCAACCCCCCGTCAGCCAGGGGGCATCACTATATCATTGTGGCTGTCGACTACTTAACTAAGTGGGTCGAAGCTATGCCGACGTTCAAAGATGATGGAGAGACTGCAACTCTCTTCTTATTTAACCAGATCATAGCACGGTTCAGAGTCCCGAGAGAGATTGTCACTGACCATGGCAGTCACTTTTAGAATCAAATGATGACCGAGTTAACGTCAAAGCTGGGGTTACGGCAAGAACATTCTTCACCTTACTATTCCCAAGCCAATGGGCAGGTGGAAGCTATTAACAAAATGCTTAAGACAATGCTACAACGAACCATCAACTCAGCCAAGTCAAATTGGCATTTGATGTTATACTCGGCATTATGGGCTTACCGAACATCAGTTAAGACTGCAACCAGTTTCTCACCTTTCCAACTCGTTTACAGGCTGGAGGCAGTCTTGCCCATCGAATGTCAAATTCCATCTCTAAAATTGGCAGTACA
>ML783083.1:568971-589729 GCA_009831015.1 Picea engelmannii | reverse complement strand
AGCCATCCTGAACGTCCAATCAAGTCTTTGTTCGAAATCACTGAAGCCTTTAGTCTGATCATCAAGATTATCAAGTCCATAACCGACGAGCCGTCGAAGACCTCTGGGTAGTGCAGTCGTACACTCATATTACACTCCTACCCGAGTTTAGAAGATTTTGAAGTTGTTTCTCAAGCTCTGAAGTACAACTATCAGGCCGAATCAGCTTCTGAGAGATGGATACTTTCTATGTATATCTTTCTGATTTCGAGATGTAGCTCCGCTGTGTATTGTTCGCAGCTACTCTTTATAGTTATTTGACATGGATATACAGTGTATTTGATTGGTGGCCATGCTTCTGATTTATCCCGAGCATGGGTATGCCTGCCTCGGTGAGACATTTGACAATTTTTGCAGACGACACCTACTGATTCCTGATTCCTGATTCCTGGGCTCACTCATTCAGTATATCAGTACAGATTGGTAAATAATTGGTAATGTATTTCGGCCATCATTTGCTCTTCTGACCTCACACATTAGGGGGTATATGTTATAACCATAAATTGCACCATCCATGCTTACCTGGCATCAGACCAACTCATTGCCCTGCATTGCCAAATCCATGCTGAACAGACTCTTCAAAAACCTCCTAAATCAAGTAACCCGCACCCTAGCCTATCACTGGGTGCATTTGAATGCTGGCAGGCCTTATATTGCATGCGTTGGAATGCGGGCTGGCCTACTACAACACACGTTTACCTAACAAAGCAAAAAATCAGGAAAGTTTCCACCGGGACGAAAATCTTTGGGTCAGTTAACTGGAACTCCCAACCATGCATGGCTGAGAGTTCGTCTAAAACCCTAGCTCCTTCTAGCCTATAAAAGAAGGGGTAGGGGTACTATTCAAAGGAGGAAAATCATAGCAAAGAAACTCTGCCCAATTCTCGAATCTGTTTTGTCCCAACCCTTTAGCCTTTCCTCAAGCTTTAGGAGAATTCAAGCAAAGCAGTTGGAGTACAAAGAAGAGGAGGAGCCCAGGATCAGGATCGAGGAACGGTGGCCGGTCTCTATAATCATTGTAAGTTGATTCACCTTGAGATTAATAAAAATATACTTTTCCTGTCCCAAATACATGAGTCTTATATGTTTTATGTGATTTGTGTTTAATCTCTAACCCTCTAGTAGAACAATAGAATGCATGCATAGTTTTGTCTTGATTGCAGGATCTCTTTTTTTAGAAGGAKCAGCAGAAGCAAGGAGATAAATCTCAACGGAGGATCTACACCAACCGTCGATAAAAAGGTTAGTTGGTTCTTCCCATGTCTGGCTTGTGAAAAAGGGTTTTAGGTTGGGGTAGAAGGTTAAAGGTTATTTCTAAAGGGTCATGATCTGCATGCAAGTTTAAGCCCTAGATTGTTAGTCCGTAGGGTAGAATAACCCCACAACAACTACAACCCAAACCTATGGAGTCTCGAAGTTCTAGACTCTCGAAGGGTCCACCCTCACATGTGGTGACATACCAAATGAGGGGGAAAGGATAGGTGGGTCCTGAGCACTCCACTCGTCAAATGGACTAAGAAAGAAAGTGCCAAGGGTGAAACGCAGAAAGAAAGAGATTAAATGTGCCCCCCACGATGGGTGACATGTGTCACATTTTAATGGGCACATAGGGTCTGCTAAACGTACGAATCCAGGAAACACGTGGCACGTCCAATGTGGCTCCACATCACCTTGTGTGACATCATTGTGCCATGCCACTCTAGACTGATGGCCTTCCTACACCCTTATATATTATGGTCGAGATGTGTCCATGTAGATCCCTTGATATACGGCCTCCATTACTTTGTAACTTCAATGCTAAGGGAATTCACGGTGTGGTTTCCTCCTTGCTCCCAGAGTGGTCAACGTTAGGCTAAGCATGGTCTAGATCTAATGGTCAGGGGAGATCCTGAAGGGTCCCTAGATCTACGGTCCTCGTCACTTTGCAGCTCTGACATTCATAGGTTTCAGTGTCATGGCTGCTACGCTTTCCCTAAGTAGGAATTCGTTGAAGTACCGTACGTGGGTCCCTTCACTGGATGATCAAACGGTTAAGATGGGTTCTTAATGAACTCCCCAGATCCACGGTTCTCATCTCTTTGTAACTCCAACGTTTGCGGAGTTTGGTGGTATAACATCTTTGTTCTCCCGAATTAGGACTTCCCCGAAGCTACCTCGACATATATCCAACGACCAAGGGGACTCCTAAATACCCTCGAATCTGTGGCTTGCGTTACGTTGCGATTGATGAATGGATCAAGGTTTAATAGTTGGGTAGGTCTATCTGCCATGGTTAGGGAGTCTGCCAAGCACCGATCAACCTTATGGGTAACCATAAAAATCAGTTTCCTTTGGCCGATGTACAAATGGTAAGTTCGAAACACTACGGAGCTCCGAACTCTCGGAGTTTGAAAGCCATAAAGGCTTAGCTCCTTTCGGGCCTAGCACAGGGTTCCCATACCTTAATCACATGGGTCCTTTGAAAAATATTGTGGGATGTGCGCTAGTATCTTAGCTGTGAATTGGTTAAGGACACGAGTATGAGCCCTTGGTCACATGAGGGAAAGGTCTAAGGGAGTCCCCCTTCTTCCATAGGGTTTGAACTTAGTATTCCCACGAAGGTATATTTTAGAGGTTGACAGGACTTAAGCATCCCAGTAAATCCTTCCCCGACACTCTTGCAAACTTACATCGCATAGATCTCTAGATGCTTAGCTGAGGCAAGCAGAAGACCACTCAAAAGCATGGGTTCAAAGAGGGACAATACATATTTCTACCTATTGGTATAGGGGAAAACCCAGGGTTCAACGCTACAACAATGCACCAAAAAAACCCTAACTACCTGTTAGCGTCAGAAGTCACTCCTAGATTGCTTGCAGAAGCTGAGCCTAACACCCATCAGTTTAATGTCACGATTTATTTATAAAAGAGTGATCAAATGGAAGTGAACTCAGAATGATATCGTCTCAACTCCGAAACTAGGCCAGACATGCATGGGCGAGTGAGGTCTTAGAGAAACTCCAAACAATGAGTTGTAATAAGGGTGAGCAGGTGGAAGACTTGTATGAGAAGAGTGCAGAGGACTATTATAAACAACATGTTTCTAATAGACTGTGAGAGAAAGAAGCAAAATGCAAGATCATATTATACCCAAATGCAGAAAACCAGAGAAAACAGTCATGCAACAACAAATCATTTATCATAACATAACTGTGCTAATTCATGCGAAGCATTCGATCATGAATTCTCTGGCATGAGACGAAACATGGATGGAAAAGGAAAACTGTTTGTCATAAAACAAGAAAGCTCAAACATAGATGCATTACCCAGAAACCAGAATGGTTGTTAAAACTTTACAGTCGGGAGCTTCGCTCTACCATCGATAGATACAAAAATGGCGAAAACGCCTACATATACTCAAAACAGCAACAACAACAAAATCGAGACGTTGCATTGAAAGATTTATGTCTGCATGGATTCTGACAATCTGCAGATGCAATCTTTGAATGGTCATGCAACTTATGGCAGACGTGATCAATCTTATGACAGTTTCATCGGCGAATAGACGTGCCTTTAATTCATTGCCGGACTTTCCCATTATGGCGGAGACGATGTATAACCACCACCAACCGCCTCAATAACTGCTTCATGGGGATTGAGGATGACTTGGCCAACTCATCATTTTGGGACGCAGAAGACTCCTCACGCTGTCACCTGAAATAACAGAATGGCTTGACGAATAGGCGTGGAGGCTCGCATGAAGGATAGGGCGCATGACAGGAGTGATGGGGTCGAAACTATGAGGGCGTGAAATAAGTGGTGAGGTGTGAGAAGGGTGACAGAGGAAGACATATGGTGGAAGACAACAAGCGAAGGGGGGCAGGGGACGAGATATGACGGCAGCAGGGGAAAGGTGGCTCTGGAAAATGACATAATGGGAGAAGGGTCCACGCTGGCTAAACATAGAGCAGCTGAGAAGGAAGGGATTGTCCAAGCGCCATTGATCCGAGCGCGCTGATCTTGGCCGTCGGAAAGTTGTGCGCCAAATTCCGGAACCCCCCCCCCCCTCCGCTTAAAGGTAGAGAGGCAGGGGGGGTCCGGAATTGCCTTTATCATCGTTGATCTGGGCGCTCCGATCGGGACCGTTGAAGAGATGCGCCCCCAATTCCTGACCCCCCCCCTCCGCTTAAAGGTAGAAAGGTGGGGGGAGGTCCAGAATCTCATATGCATAGTTGATCCTGGCGCGTGAACCGCTGCCGCTCGAACTTGCTTGTTTCTTACCATGGGCTCATTAGCATTCAAAACTTAAGATAAGTGGGTTTTTAACCCATACTTTCACATTTTACCCCATTACCAGAAATATCGCTAACATTTGGCTCCATGGGGGATAGAGTCGTCCCTGTGATTCTCTAAGAACTCTTTTGCAGATTCAGTGCCTTTGCTTGTTGGGCTATGGAGTCATTTATTAGGCCGAAAATGAAAACATAAACAATATTTACAAAACAAAACATAAAGAGCCGATTGTGGCTCACAGAAAATATTTTTTTAAGAAATGCCCATTTACTGGGCTGCTAAAAGCTTGTTTTCCTTCTAGATCCTTCAACCTGTAAGTGTTGTTTGAAAATACTTCAAGGATCTTGAAAGGCCCGAACCAGAGGGCATAAAATTTACTATGTTTTCCCTTTTCCTGCCTGGGTGCATCCCATTTGAGCACCAGATCACCCTGCTCGAATTCTTTCTTTTTGCTCTTCCTGTCAAAAGCCTGCTTGATCTTCTGCTGATGATTGTAGGCCCTATTCATGACCTATTCTCTGATCTGCTGCACTTCCACCATCTGATGAATCCTTCTGATCACATGATTGGGTTCTCCTTCAAGGACCTGGAGGAAATTTTCCACAGATAAGGCGAGCTGAGTGGGGAAAACGACCTCTATTCCATAAACAAGTTGGAAAGGAGAGATGCCCAGGGATTTCTTGGTTGTCACTCGATCAGCCCAGAGAGCAAATTTGAGCTTTGAGTCCCAGGCCCTTTTATTTTCCTCCAGTAGCTTCTTAATGAGCTTGATCAGACTTTTATTGGAGGACTCTGCCAGTCCGTTTCCTTGAGGATAATAGGGAGTAGAGTGAAGCAGTGAAATCTCAAACTGTTCACAGAACTTGACCAGAGGCTCAGACCGAAATGGGGAGGCATTGTCGGTGATGATTTTGCTAGGGCAGCCAAACCTAGCTATGATATCTTCCAGGAAGCTGATAATTAATTTGTGAGAAGTGCTTCTGGTAGGGACAACTTTTATCCATTTGGTGAAATAGTCGGTTGCAGTCAGAATCCATCTGTGCTGGCCACTTGAGGGAGGATGAATTTCCTCGATAAAGTCCAACCCCCACTGCTGAAAGGGTGATGAAACTACTATAGGCTTTAGTGGCAGGGATTTGATTTGCTGCTTTTTTTAGAACTTCTGGCAATTGATGCACGCTCTGATTTCTCTGCAGACATCAGGAAACAAGGTGGGCCAATAATACCCAGCTCGGAGGATCTTATGAGCTGTGGTCTTCCAAAAATGATGACCTCCACAGAGACTACTATGGAAATCGAACATAACCTTCTAGGCTTGCTGCTAGTCCAGACACCTTAGTAATACCCCCCCAGAGGATCTTTCCAATACAAGGCTTGGTCAACGAGGCAATACCTGACCGCTTTGAGCTTTAAGGCCCTGGCCTTACTTTTTCCCAATCCATCAGGGGGCTTTAATTCTTGCAGAAAGTAAAAGATATCCTTGTACTAGGGGCATGATGCTAGTGATAGGGCACCCTGGAACTGCTTGTTGGATGGCTCAGCTTGCTCATTGATGAAGTTAATTCCCAAAGCCTTGCAGTTGGATTCAGCCAACAGCTTGGCCAAACCCTGCCCCTTTATCAACTTGGTGGGTTTAATCTCCAGATCAAATTCTAGGATCTTGGCGACCCATTTTCCTCTCCTCCCGTCTATGTCAGGTTGTATAAGAATTTCCTTCACAGAGGTTGAAGGGACATATGCAGTGATTTTTGAGTGCAATACATAGACTCTGAAATCTTTAAGAGCCTTCACTAGGGCATAGGCCTGCTTCTCCATGATCTCGTATCAGAGTTCTGCATATCTCAATGCCTTGCTATAGAAATCAATGGGCTTCTCTTGTCCTTGATCATTTTTCTGCAACAAAACTGCCGCTACTGTATCACAGGAAGAAAAATAAAATATCAAAAAACCTTTGGAATAATCGGGACTGATTAGCACAGGTGCCTCAGTCAACGCCTTCTTTATTTGGACAAAAGATTCCCTGGGTTCAAAGGTCCATTTTACTTCATTTCCCTTTCTGAGCATGGTCATGATGTGTTTTACCAATTCGACAAAATTTGAGACAAATCTCCTCAGAAAATTAATCTTCCCCAAAAATGCCTAAACTTCTTTCTTGGATCTGGGAAGTGACAGGGTCTGGATTGCTTCCACCCTGCTAGGATCAATTCTCACCCCCTCTGCTGACACTATATGGCCTAATAAATTTCCCTCTTGCATAGAAAACAATGATTTCTTGGGGTTTAAAGATAGGCCATACCTCCGACACTTCAGGAAAACCTTCTTCAAGTGGTAGCGGTGCTCTTTATCAGTCCTGGAGAAGACTGTTATGTCATCTAGGTAGATCATCACAAAATTATCCTTTTCCTTGATGAAGTCTATGTCCATGGCTCGCTGGAATGTGGCTCCTGCATTCATCAACCCAAATGAAATTTTGGCATACATGAATGTGCCCCATGGAGTGGTGAAGGCTGTATTTTCTCGGTCCTCAGGCATGAATGATATCTGATTGTATCCAGAGAAACCATCAATCATGGATATTCTATATGCATCGGTGACCTTCTGCAATATATGCTCCATGTTGGGTAGGGGATAATTATCTTTTCTCGAGCTTCTGTTTAGGTTCCTGAAATTGACACAGAGTCTGATTTCCCCACTTTTCTTTCTTACCGGGACCAAATTGGCTACCCACTCAGAATATCTCAAGGGGACAATGATTTGGGCGTCTAACAACTTCTTCACTTCTTTCTCCATGACAGGTAGCAGCATGGGATTTATCTATCTCAGCTTCTTCTTGAACGACTTAGCCCCTTCTTTTAGTGGGATCTTGTGCTCAATGACTGACATGTCATATGTCTTGAGGTCCTCATAGGTCCATGCAAACACATCAACAAACTCCTTCAGTAGCTCAGTATATTCAATCCTCTTCTCCTCGGTCAAACTCCTTGATAATTTGACAAACTTGGGCTCCTCTAGTGTGCCTATGTTGCACTCAGCTGTGTCAGCCCTGTCACCTGAACCTCTACCCTTTACTGCCACATCATTCCCATCGAACAACCTTTATAATGGGATTAGTCCTTTCGGCATGTGATTGCTTGGTAGCTGGATAACCCGGTGATTAGTGATTTTATTTAAAAACACCTCAGGGTGGGGGTCCCCTTCCACGTCAGGATCTTCGTCAATGTGCAATGCAGAAAAATCATCAACAGATTGGAGAAATTTTTCAATTTCTAAATCATCCTCAAATAACTTCCAATGCTTGACATTGTCCGATATAGAGGGTCTGTATTTTATTTCAATATCGGATCTGACAGTGGGCAGCGCAGGAACTTCGAGCAAACTAGTTGTGAAAGCTAAAAAGTCGGTTGGAGCATTTCCTTCCCTTGGAATGAAAGAGATGTTAAAATCCAAGAAGAAATTATCAACTAGGTCCCATACCATGTTCCTGTAATTCTTGAGTCGAGGATGCTTGGCCTGATAAACGTTTTTGACTTGCTGGACAATCAGTTCTGCATCTCCAAACACAGTTATCTCCCTTATTCCCATCTCTTGTGCAACCCTTATACCTAGAACAAGAGCTTCATACTCTGCCACATTGTTGGTGACTTCGAATTCCAGCTTGTATGATATGGATATGGTCTCTTGACAAGGGGACACGAATACTACCCCGACACCTGCACCCATACTAGAGGAAGCTCCATCAAAGAACATTTTCCAAACATAGGTGGTTAGTGGAGGCATCTCCTGATTGAGAATGGGCTACTTTATGATTTGCAAAGGGGCCTCAGGAGTCTCAGTGACCTGTAACAAATTAGACCCTAAGTCAGTGTCAAGTGCAAAGATGGGGTGATTAGTGGGGTTCTCTTCGTCACTGACTATGTAGGCTAGCTTGGCTTCTTTGTACAATCTCCTATGTTCCCCTCCAAAGAATGGAATGGTGGCATATGTGAGATCCATCTGTAATGTCCCTCCAAGTCTCTTAATCCAAGATCTTGACAACAACATGCCAAACTTGGGGGGAACATCAGCTACCATGATATCCATGACCATACTCTTCATGGGCAACTGAAACAAGGAAACTACTAGGTCTTTGATGACTCCCAAACACTGAACTCTTATGGATTCAAAAGAATAGAGGTCATGATAGGCTCGGGTGACTTCTATTCCTAGCTCTTCCATGATGGTTTTGGGCATGAGGTTGTGAGAGGCCCCTCAATCCATTAAGCAGTTGTGCAACAATTTATCATGTATGTTCAGGGATGTGTAGAAATGGGAGGATGAGTCATCTCTATCTTCTACCATGGGTCCTAGCACAACTGCTGGCTTTTCATCTTTGAGGTTTATGAAGTCTGTAGAAGGACATGAGGCTTCAGATTTTAAAATTTCAGAGAAACACTTTTTAAATTCTTCATGTCTGATTAACTCGGTGAGGGGCATAGGGATTCTGATCTTTTGAATCTCATGCTCAAAATTAAAAGAAGATGTAACCTTCAGAATTTCTCTTATTTCAGAAACATGATGGTGGACAATGGGTGAGAGGGGTTGAGCCTTCTTACCTCTGTGACTGTCTTCTTCTTCATTGGCAGGCTTCTCTGTTCTAGCAGACAGCTTAGGAACATCAGGTACTGCTGTCTTTTTGTCGGACCTCAGGTTATACCTGCCTCGGTCGCCACTAGTCTTGTCTCCCTTGCTCAATTCATTTAGCTGACTATTCATGAGAGACTCCTCATAAGCTGCCTGAGTGAGATGAGGAAAAAGGAGGAGTGTGTTCTAGGCAGTGGATTTCAGGATCCATCTTGTCTGCTTCTCCTTCTTCTTCATCGGCCACAAAATTGTTCTGAAAGGGAGCCTGAATTCTTTGGTCGTCCCTGCCTCTTCCCTTCTCTCTGTGCATAGTTGGAGGAGAAAAATTATTTGGCCTTCTGAAACCCCCTTTGTTCTTGGTGATTTGAGGGCCCTTATATTCTTTCCTCCTCTCCACCTTTAGTCTCTCCATCTCTTCAGACATAAACTTCATCACCTGGGTCAGCTCATTCACTTGAGTGTGGGGCAACGATGGGCCAAAAGTTGAGGCCTTGGACTTTCCCTTTCTTCTGTCTGCGTCGGCCTTGTTCCTCATTCTTTCGACTGCTAACATGTTGGATTCCACCTCTATGGCCGCATATTGCATGACTGATAAGGAGGTGGCTCTCCTCTCTCTCAATAAAAGGCAGAACTCAGGGTCAAACGCACCAGCATAGGAAATTTGGGTAGAGGCTTCTGAGGGCTTTATCTCTGCAGGAATCTTGTTATACATTTTATTGAATCTTTTGGAGAAGTCCGAGACATACTCTCCTTCCAATTTCTTCAGAGACCCAAACTCTGTCATGTAATACATGTAATCCTTCCTATCTCCCCACTGCCTCAGGAAAACACTGTCCAGGGCTTCGATTCCAGCAATAGATCTGGGGGCTAATCCTCTAAACTATTTCCTCACCTCACCATCCAGGCTCTGGACAAAGACTCTCATCCAGACATCTTCATTTTCAATGTTTAGGTTGTCTGCATAAATATAGAAAGCAACTAGATGCTCTTCTGCAGTTATGTCCCCTTCCCCGGTGAACTTGGGCATGTACTTCAAATAGTCTCCAACAGGGAGAGGATTCATAGGATGGGGTAAGATTAAGGGAGCATATCTAGCAGCGACTATGGCATCCATTCTATTTGGAGGGGGATTAGCACCAGCCATAGGGATATTAGGTGGAGGAGAACTTGGAGGAGAAGGATCTCGTGAAGGGGCTACTGGGAACGAGTCTCAGAATGGATTGGGAAACAAGAGAGGGTTAAGGGAGAAGGCCAATGAGCTCAAGTCAGCAAGTGCTCCTCTTTGCGTAGGAGTGGGGAAATATTATGTAGTTCTGGGTCTATGCCAAGGAACAACTTCAGAGGAGAGGGGAGTGATAAGGATTTCTCCCTCCAATCCCAGACCAGGAGGGGAAAACTCAGCAGGAACACTCCCAAAATTCAAGAAACGAGAAACCTCTGAAGGAGGTCTACTAGGAAACTGAGGAAGAGAAAAAGGAGTTCTCACATAAGGGGATGGCATATTACCTGTTTTGACAATGGAAACTTCTTTGGCAAAGCTCTTTCCCTTTTTGCGCACTGCTTCGGGGTCAGCTTCCGGTGTGGCTAAAGGCAATTGTGGATGAGACCGCATGTGTCTGTGTTTGAAATCCACAGTTGATAGAGCAGGTTACTCCCAGCAAAGTCATCACAATGGAGTCTCCAGGTGCATAGTAGAAATATTCAAGTTCTGATTTCTGATGCACCTTCAGAATCATTTGATTGTTGTCGTTCAATCCCGGGGAAAATATTCAACTTCGTCCCCAGCAACGACGCCATAAATGTTAGCGTCAGAAGTTTCTCTTGGATTGCTTGCAGGAGCTGAGCCTAACACCCATCAGTTTAATGTCATGATTTATTTATAAAAGAGTGATCAAATGGAAGTGAACTCAGAATGATATCGTCTCAACTCCGAAACTAGGCCAGGCATGTATGGGCGAGTGAGGTCTTAGAGAAACTCCAAACAGTGAGTTGTAATAAGGGTGAGTAGGTGGAAGAATTGTATGAGAAGAGTGCAGGGGACTATTATAAACAACAGGTTTCTAATAGACTGTGAGAGAAAGCAACAAAAGGCAAGATCATCTTATACCTAAATGCAGGAAACCAGAGAAAACAATCATGCAACAACAAATCATTTATCATAACATAACTGTGCTAATTCATGCGAAGCATTCGATCATGAATTCTATGGAATGAGACAAAACACAGATGGAAAAGGAAAACTGTTTGTCATAAAACAAGAAATCTCAAACACAGATGCATTACCCAGAAACCAGAATGGTTGTTAAAACTTTACAGTCGGGAGATTCGCTCTACCATCGATAGATACAAAAATGGCGAAAATGCCTACATATACTCAAAACAACAACATCAACAAAATCAAGACGTTGCATTGAAAGCTTTACGTCTGCATGGCTTCTGAAAATCTGCAGTTGCAATCTTTGAATGGTCGTGCAACTTATGGCAGACGTGATCAATATTCTGACAGTTCCATTGGCGAATCGACGTGCCTTTAATTCATTGTCGGACTTTCCCATTATGGCGGAGACGATGTCTAACCACCACCAACCGCCTCAATAACTGCTTCATGGGGATTGCAGACGACCCGACCAGCTCATCATTTTGGGATGCGGAAGACTCCTCGCGCTGCCACCTGGAATAACTGAATGGCTTGACGAATAGGCGTGGAGGCCCGCGCGAAGGATAGGGCGCATGACAGGAGTGATGGCGTCGAAACTATGAGGGCGTGAAAGAAGTGGAGAGGTGTGAGAAGGGAAATAGAGGAAGACATATGGCGGAAGACAACAGGCGAAGGGGGGAAGGAGACGAGATATGATGGGCTTGATTTTAGCGAGAAACTGACATGGAGGGAACGGAACATGTGGCAGGTGGTGAGTGGATGATGAGGTGGGGAAAGGACCACCCGGACTAAAGAGTGGAGAAGGACAGATGACACACGACAGCAGGGGAAAGGTGGCTCTGGAAAATGACATAACGAGAGAAGGGTCCACGCTAGATAAACATAGAGTAGCTGAGAAGGAAGGGATTGTCCAAGCATCGTTGATCCGGGCGCACTGATCTTGGCCGTCGAAAAGCTGCGCGCCTAATTCCGGACCCCCCCCCTCCGCTTAAAGGTAGAAAGGCAGGGGGGGTCCAGAATTGCCTTTATCACCGTTGATCCGGGCGCTCCGATCGGGACCATTGAAGAGATGCGCCCCCGATTCCGGACCCCNGGGGGGGGGGTCTGGAATCTCATATGCACCGTTGATCCGAGCGCACAAACTGCTGCCGCTCGGACTTGCTTTTTTCTTACCATGGGCGCATTAGCATTCAAAACTTAGGATAAGTGGGTTTTTAACCCATACTTTCGCATTTTACCCCATTACCAGAAATATAGCTAACACTACCTACCCTTTCGGAAACACCTGTGAAGAAGATTAAGTCTCACCTGAGGTAGAGGCAGGGGTGGTTGCATGACTCAGATGCTTGCAACCTTAGCTGGGACATAGATCTGTGATTGTAATACCTTAACAGAGCACTTAGCAATTATGATTCATCAATATCCAGCCTTATCTTACAACGCATCTAAACCCTAACAAAATATCTGCGCAGTATTCACATAGATTCAATAGACTCAAGCACTAGGCGTACCAACATAAATCAGATCTAGCATTCATTCACATTATTCAGCACAAAGCTATCATATTAGATTCATCTATCATCTAAAAACACACTAAGCATATAAACAAGAGAGCAATCATAAAGCACAAATCATTCATAACACATGATATACGTGGTTCACCCCCACCCTGGGGCTATGTCCGCCAACTCTTCGTCTTCTTTATTATCTTCGATCAATCTTCTTACATGCACAAAGCCTCAAAATCCACTCCGCAAAGAACAAGAGATATGCACACCTCACTAGATCCTCCTTCCTTGAGTTATAGCACAAATCCTTTCACAGTATCTTACAATCACTTGTACTTAGCTCTGCAAGCCTCACACATTATGCACAAATCAATTACCACTTAGCACTTAGCCCTCTGGCCTCTTCTTACATCGCCTAGATACTTATTTATAAATTACAAAATAGGCCTAATCATGGGTAAACCCATGGGATGATATGCTCATACCCATTACATAATCCCAAAACCAAAAAATCCCTAAAGAGGGGTCGAGATATCACGATCTCCACTTCGATTTACGCTTCGCCTTCGACAACCTATCGAAGTTCCAAAATGGTAAAAAATGACCAAGGATCCTCAAAACTTGGTCAAGGGACAACACCACCTTAATCATTAATTATATAGCTCAGTCATAGACATATAAATATATTCAATCATCATTTCCAATTCAATACACAGAGTATGAAAATACTTATCAGAAAATTAGAATTCGTGAACCGACTGCTGAAAGGGGTTCCTGTTTCCACCCAACCATAGGCACAACCACTCCTAAATGGATTTAACTTTGTCCACCCTTGGGATAGACCATGATTCTCTGAGAGATACTCTTTCTTCTTACTCAACGATAGTCAGGGATGAAGGTTACTCTCCTCCTCCCATAGGATCTTGGCCATTGGTTTTCTCTATACCAAGTACGGAGGTCTGCATGAGTACTTCCATAGTCACTCGTTATCCCAGTTTATCATCTTGGAATGGAAAACTTGCCAACAACTTCTTTCTCCAAGAATGAGCTTATTTCCCAGTTCTTATTAGAACCAGAGAGATGCAAGCGCTCTTTTCTCTTTGTAACACACCCATGATGGGAAAAGGAAAGTAACATGTGGAAAAAAAAATTCGTCCTCCTTACCAGAACAAATCCTCTTTCTCTATATGGGTTTTGATTTGGAAAATGCAGGACTCATCTCGAGCCTCTGGTCAAGATTCTCCGAGCCTAAATCAAACGAGTTTTTGAAACCATGATAGTCTCACCTCTAACTCAGACACAAGACTTTTCGGCCTCTGTTGCAGGTTTTAATATACTCGTGACCTTCTCCTTCATGCTTCAGTGAATTCTCAGAGTGTTGAGCGATAAATCCTTTTAAGATGATCCCTCTCTTGAATGTGTCCTTGGGCAATGACCACGTGATTGTGGGAGCACCCACAAGCGGTTTGGAGTTAAAATACTTTTGGGCCCGCAATACTACTACAACCTCCACGTATCCTCTTGGCGAAACCACGGTTTGAATTGTGGACTGCCTTTGATATCTTAAACTCCTCGCAAATCCTGTCCATGCAATGATATGGGATCATCGATCTCATGATCCTGACGATAGCGGCTAAATCGATGATTCAGATCTGTGCCTCTAAGATCTATGGACCAGGTTTTCTCCCTCTGAATCAATGGTCGAGATCTCTTCGCAATTCCGTACTCCGGGAATTTGAAATCTCAAACCCAACTACCTTCCACACATCAATCCTCCAGAGTTGATGATCCAAGGACACCTATCCTACTCAATCAATGGTTCTTCTTCCCCCTTCATATATTTTATATTTCACTCAGATCAACGGTCCTGCGACTCGCTTCTCAATCAATGGTCGAGATCTCCTCCGGGTCTCCGGACTTCTGAGATCTCAAATCTCAAACTTTTTTCCCCAATGGATTTTACCCAGATTTTAAGATCCACCAATGCGTGTCCTCCTGATCCAACGATTGAGGATTACTTCAGGACTTTAGTCAAAGTGTATGGATATATGCCACGTTCCTCATAAATCCTGCAGCTACAAATCACTTTGGGACTTTACCCAGAGTTCACGGATTCACACCACATCTCCCTTAGATCTCATGATCCAGATCTTATTCCAGGACTTTGGGTCTCCACGCTCCGATGAACTTAGTTCTCAACTAAAAACCCACTTGAGATTTTTCCCGGAGTTTGAGATTTGTTGAAAAGTGTCTCCTCACAGATGAACGATTCACGGTCCTTCGACTCTTCGGGCTTTGGGAGTCTCAAGTTTCAAAATAGCCTCCTTATCAACTCATGATATCTAACGACTCACGCTCACTTGACTGATCCAACATCTGAGGTTCAATTCATACGATCTGACATCTCAAGTCTGTTCGGGTGATCGAACGCTTGAGATTCCACTTTGACATTCTGGAGCTTTGGACTTCGGGAATCTCAAGTTTCAAACCCCGATAGATTATCTCTCCTCTGTATGCAAAATGCTAAGGCACGTGCACTTCCTTCTGATCCAATGACTGTTGGTATCTTTCCACTATGATCCAATGATCATAGTCATTCTTCCCCCTGAGCTTCTGATATCCCCTTGCCACATATCAATGGTCCCGATTCTTCCACGATTTGACAGTCCATATTTCATCAGGATTTCATGTATCGAAACTCGTGAAGTTGGAGGGTCACTCACCTCTCTTCTCTTGATATCTGAAATGCCAATATCTCCTCGCCACACATCCCTTCTCAATGGATGGCTAGGATCCTTTTTCAAACTCAGACTTCATGAGTTAGCTCTCTTGTGCAAATCCAAAAAGGTTAATTCTTGTGCACTTTCCTCTAGATCCAATGGCTATTGGTCCACGTGCTCAGAACTAACTGCTAAGATCTGATCCCCTCTACACTCATTCCTCATTTGGACTCTGATCTGATGGTCCAAGTGGGTCCCGATATATCCTTTGATCTACGACCCATATCACATCACGATTTTGGATTTCAGAGGTTTAGTCGCACCAACGTGCGATTCTCCCATCGCACAAACTCTGAACTCACTGATCCGATGATCAAGGTGGGTCTCGATAGATCCTTATATCTACGTCCTAGATCACATCATGATTTTGAATTTAAGAATTCAAAGGATCCATCTATTTCATTATGATTACCAACATTCATCGGACCTATGAAGGCTGAAGAAGTAGAGGCGCTAACTCCTGCGTTCCTTCCTCAAATCTAATGGCTGTGATAGACCTCAGATATTCCCGAATAGATCTCATTTGTTCAACTTTCAAATGAAAGGATACGCCCTTTCAATACTTGAATTTATCGCTATCCCTCTTGATCTCCATCAGTTATGAAGGATTTAAGAGCATTATGCTCGTTCTCCTGGACTTAATACATAGAGGGATCTTCGACACAACTATTGTGCTCCTTCATCAAGTCTAGGAATTAAGTGGTTCTTGGTTTCTACTTACCTCGTAGAGAGCCTGTGCATATCTCCACTACCTCTCTTGAGTGTAATAAACTCCATCCTCATAGGGATTGCGGGATTCAACCTCAACATTCAGGGAAGTACTCACTTGACTCTAGGATGATGATGAAATTCCCTAGGGAAAGCACCTTCGAGTGAATAAAATAGGGTGCATGGAAATTCAAGAAGTGTTATAGGCTTTCAAGGAAACAAGTGCATATTCATAACTTAATCATTTAATATAGAGAAAGAAACCTTTATAGACATGTAAATACTCCCATGTATCCATTATTTGCAATTCAAAAACATAAGGCAAGAAAACACTTATAAGAACCATAGAGTGTGATGCCACTGCTGAAAGGGGTACTCATTTCCACCCAACTATAGGCTCAGTCACTCCCAATGGATTTATCATTGGCCACCCCAGAGTTTAAGCCATGATGCTTTGAGATTCAATCTCTTACTTCCAGCTCAATGCAATTTAGGGATGAAGGTTACTCTCCTTCTCCCAATAAAAAAAATAGATAAGGATGAAGGTTACTCTCCTTCTCCTAGTTCAATATCTAATTTCCATGATCAGAACTAACTGTGCCTCCTTCAATCCTTCCTCGGACCCGAGATTTTCCTCTCTTGTCTCTGCATTTTTCTTCGCAGGTCTCCCTCTGTCCACCACGCTTCCTTTCTTGCCTCCATCGACAAGATTGCATGTGGCTCGAATCCCCCAGTCCGTGGTTAGGTCTTGAAGCCTTACCGATGGGCAGTCTGCCCCATCCCTCATTAACTCTTGAGGAGGCCTTCGCACCTACCAGCTTGACAGGAATTCATTCCTGGTCAGAGGGTTGTTCTGATCTGAGCAAATTAAATCCAACATGGTACTGGTTTGGTGGAGGTTAACGAAACCATTCCTGGTCCCCTCCACCACCTTTCAAATCATTTCATGGTCTCTCTCTTAGCACCCTCTTTTAGCAGTCAGGCAACACGTAACCATTTTCTATTAAAATATTCGAAATTTACATTCATCGACCTTATACACAAGGTCCATCAAATAAAACATTCACACTTTTAAGTTTTCCATAGTTCCTTGGCCCATATAGTTATGTTTATAGACTGGGGGAAACATGGTGTTACAATTTCCTCCCCCTTAAAGGAATCATCGTCCTTGATGTTCTATCTATCAACATGATATGCATGTACAGAAATAAAAAAAAATTGGATATGCCTGTCTCATGGAATCCTCCATTTCCCACATAGCCTCATCTAGGCCAAAGTGTTTCCATTGCACCTTGACCTGTGTAATGGTTCAGTTTCTAAGTGAGGTTTCTTTCCTATCTAATATGCATTGGGGTTCTGGTAGGAATTCTCCCTATAGTTCCACTTGGATCATAGACCAGTCAATTATATGATTAGCATCATGTACATTTTTCTTCAATAATGAAACATGAAAAACATTATGTGCCTTTACAGTGGGAGGAAGTGATAGCCTATAGGCTATAGGTCCCACTTTATCTAAGACTTCAAAGGGTCCACAATACTGAGGTGTCAACTTGGCACAAGCTCCCATTCTCAGGGAAATATTCATGGGTCCAACTATGAGATAGACATGGTCTCTGGTCTTGAACTCTCTGGGATTTTGATTTATGTCGGCGCAATGTTTCTGTCTATTCTGAGCAATATTCATATTTTGTCTTATATGAACCACTTGCTATTCCATTTCTTTTATCATGTCGGGTCTGATTGTAATTCTGTCTACTGGATTTCTCCAGGTGATTGCAATCTTGCACTGTCTACCATAGAGGACTTCAAAAGGGCTCATCTTCAAGGATTCTTGATAACCGTTGTTGTAGGAAAACTATACCAATGGTAGGTGTCTTCCCACTTCTTAGTCTAATGCATTACATGCATCCTTAGCATGTATTCTACTATTTGGTTCACTCTTTCTATCTGTACATCAATTTGGGGGTGATAAGATATGATGAATAACAATTTTGTTTCCAAACCGACCATTAAAGATTTCCAAAAACTTGAAGTGAATTTGGTATCCTGGTTAGATACAATTTCCTTGGGCATTCCATGCAGTCTAAATATCTCTTTCATGAAGATGTTTGCAATATTTATTTCCTTGCAAGTTGACTTGATAGGGATGAAATGAGCAGACTTGCTCAGCTTGTCCACCACGACGAAGATGGAATCATTTTTCTTGGTCGACCTTGGTAGTCCAGTGATGTAATCCATGGAGATGGTTTCCCATTTCCATTCTGGGATTGGTAGGGGCTGTAACAATCCTGTTGGATGTCGGTGTTCTACCTTAACCTTTTGGCACTCTAGGCACTTAGCTATATAGTTAGCTATGTCTTTATTCAACCTAGGCCAATAGAATTATTTCCTAGTGGCCCTGATCATCTTCTGATATCCCGGGTGACCATTAAATGGTCTCTTATGTAGTTCATCCATTATGAACCTCTTCAAGTCATCACAGTTTGGAATATACAATCTATTTATGTAAGTCAACAACCCTTCCTCGAGCATTTGGTAGCCTTCATACTTTATCCCTATAGGTGCTTTCCTTAGGTATGAAGTCACAGTTTTGAAGAATACATATGTCTCTTGTGCATTCCTGACTCTTTCCTTGACATCCATTTCATAGGTGCTTATTGATGCTAGATGAATCATTTTTATCACTAGTACATATGAGAAAATTTGCGACGATTTTTCATTAATATTGCCACACTTATCCGTCGTAATTTCCACGAAAGCCGAGATTTTTTTTCGTCGAAATAATTTTGTCGCTATATCCACGATCCAAGTGTGTGTGGAAACATCGACAAAATTATCTCTCCACATGTCACCACCTTCAATATCGGTTAACCCTATGCATCTTCGCAATTACGACGAATTATCATCGCAGAAACAACGAAGAAATGTGGCAATTACGATGAAACTTCGTCGCAATTGGGACAAAAAGTTATGCCAAGCCAATAAATTACGACATATCTACTGAACACGCGATGAAAATTTGTGGTAATATCGACAAGTGAAATATATCAAAACCAAATTTACGACGCACATGTTGTATATGCGACAAATATTCATGGAAACTTGTGACAAAGTTTTGTCGCTATAGAAATGGTTGTGGTAAAATAGTAAAATATTTCCAACGAACTTGCGTCGATATTGAGACGATGCATTTAGGTTTTAATTTTTTTTTTACATGAAATATGGTATACCATATTGTATGCCATATTACAATGTAATATGATAATGCCATATTACATTGTAATATGGCATTACTATTACATTGTAATATTGTAATATTGTAATATATTGTAACATATATATCCCCTACAAATAATCAAGGAACTAATCAACCAAATATTGTAAGCATGTGTTATCATGAAGTTGGATTAGAAGTAAGGATACCAATATGACAATATACACAAATAATAATTTGGAATATTACTTTCAAAAAAACACATGGATTGCATGAGCGAGTCATTATGCAATTTATATTACACAATACTATGAAAACACTTATAACATTTATGGATGATATCTTAAGACCATTTCTCGAACTTGTTTATTGTAGCCTCCTTGGAGTAACAACACAAAATTCGAAGGAGAAAGTACAGTTACAACATAGTTACAGAAAGTGTTGCAACAGAGTTACAGAAAGTGTTGCAACAGAGTTATAGCGAGTTGCAACAGAGTAATAGTGAGTAACAACAAGTGGAGTAACAACACAAAATTCGAAGGAGAAAGTATAGTTACAACATAGTGTTGCAACAGAGTTACAACATAGTTATAGTGAGTTGCAGTAGAGTTACATAAAGTGTTGTAGCAAAGTTATAGTGAGTTGCAGCAGAGTAATAGTGAGTAACAACAAGTGGAGTAACAACACAAAATTCAAAGGAGAAAGTACAGTTACAGCATAGTGTTGCAGCAGAGTTACAACATAGTTATAGTGAGTTGTAGCAGAGTTACAAAAAGTGTTGCAACATAATTATAGCGAGTTGCAACAGAGTAATAGTGAGTAACAACACAAAATTCGAAGGAGAAAGTATAGTTACAACATAGTGTTGCAACAAAGTTACAACATAGTTATAGTGAGTTGCAGCAGAGTTACAGAAAGTGTTGCAACAGAGTTATAGCGAGTTGTAGCAGAGTAATACTGAGTAACAACAAATGGAGTGACAACACAAAATTCAAAGGAGAAAGTACAGTTACAGCATAGTGTTGCAACAGAGTTACAACATAGTTATAGTGAGTTGCAACAGAGTTATAACAAGTTGCAACAGAGTAATTTAATTGAACCAAGGTAATTCACGGGGTTAGCAAATTATTTAGCAATGAAGTGTCTCTTCAATGCACATTAGAAAAGGAAAGTATAACTTTTCAATTCATTGCAATTGAAAACCAAGCAACTGAAGCTTTGACTTGAAAGAATTGTAATGCATCAATATTAAATCTAATGAAACTTGAAATTTCATTTGAAATCAAAGCAAATTTCACATGATACACAATGGCAGAACCCTTGATACAATGAAGGAGTTGGATAACATAACACTTGAAACTTTTGTTGGTGCAATCATAATATACCCAAATAAGATAAGGAATTGTACATCATAGTTTAGGCATTGAAGTACTACATGAATTATTTGTTGGGAAAA
>ML783083.1:525569-548052 GCA_009831015.1 Picea engelmannii | reverse complement strand
CAAAACTAGTTAAAGGTTAGGGCCTTGCCAAGCTCCTAGCAGAAGAGAATTGCAAGCTGCTTGACATAACTCTGATGAGCATTAATGCAGAAAATGTTCCATTTGTTGAACACAGTGAAGGTAAGGGAATGCAGGTTTAAGCTCATCTAGATGATTGTAAGTGGTACGGCCACATCATTCAGTTTTTGCAGACTTTATCAGTCCCATCAGATTTGACAAAGACTCAAAGAAGGGCTTTAAAACTCAGGGCTGTAAATTTCTGCATAAGTGACAATTTGTTGTTTTGGAAAAATCCCATTGGTTTGTTGTTAAGATGTGTGAATCAAGAAGAGGCAGCCAAGGTCATGTGCGAACTTCATAGTAGTGAGTGCGGAAGACATCACTATTGGAAAACCACAACACACAAAATCTTGAGATTAGGTTACTATTGGCTATCCTTATTT
The DNA here is from genome assembly GCA_009831015.1 of Picea engelmannii. Lineage (NCBI taxonomy): Eukaryota > Viridiplantae > Streptophyta > Pinopsida > Pinales > Pinaceae > Picea > Picea engelmannii. The sequence continues at coordinate 547,609 of ML783083.1, read as the reverse complement.
TCAGATGTTTATGAATTTGTGAAAACATGTGACAAATTCCAGAGATTCGAAGGCAAAAAACAACTGAAGTCCCTTCCTCTCAAACCTATAGTGGTTACCGGGCCTTTTCAGTAGTGGGGCCTGGACTTCATAGGTGAGATTCATCCGCCTTCCAATGGACAGCATCGGTGGATTCTAGTTGCCACCGATTATTTTACAAAGTGGATTGAGGCTATTCCCACCCGGAACGCCAATCACACTATCATCATAAACTCTCGCAGGAGAATATATTCGCCAGATTTGGCTGTCCCAAAAGATTGGTCACTGATAATGCTGCTGCATTCAAAGATAAACACTTGGTGAAATTATATGAAGAGATGGGAATTCAGCTCGTACATTCCACAGCCTACTATCCGCAAGGGAATGGTCTAGCTGAGTCATCGAACAAAAGTTTAGTCAGAATCATAAAGAAGCTGCTTGAGCAGAATGCCAGAGGTTGGGATTCCAAATTAAAATTTTCATTGTGGGCTGACAGGGTAACATGAAAAAAATCAATTGGTACATCTCCTTTCAAGATAGTATACGGTACTAAGGCCATATTTCCTGTTCAGCTTGCATTACCAGTTGCGAAATTTTTACAGGAAACAGATGAGGAACCAAATGATCTGACTAGGAGGATTCATGATTTGGTACAGCTGCAACAGGATAGAGAGCAGCTCTTAGAAAAGGATGAATTGCATCAGGAAATGATTAAATGAAATTTCGACAAGAAAGTCAAATCAGATGTTTTCAAAACATGGGATATGGTCTTAAAGTGGGATGCAGCAAGGCAGGAAAAAGGGAAACATGAAAAATTTGAGGCTCTTTGGACAGGTCCTTTTGTCATAACAGAGGCGTAGCAGAACAACACCTTTGTTCTTCAAAATCTTTCAGGCGAGCCAGTTTCAGGGGGCCCTTTCAATGGGCGCTTCCTGAAGATCTATTTCTCATAAGGCTTCTTGTGAAGCCAGGTTCTTTTTGTACATATTTCTTTTTCAGTTATGTTTTCTTTACTTTGTCATTCAAATAACTCCATGCCCAATGGTACTAGCAACTATTTTTCAGATTTCAATAAGGCTACTGAGTCTAGCTAGGTTCTTGGTCACCTCACGGGGAGATGCCCATCCCAGTTGGAGCCAAATGTTAACTCCCAAAATGAAACCGTCCTTTCGGTCGAGTTTTGGGTGGATATCATAGCTTTAGGTAGTATCTTCAGGTCATTTTTTGAGTTTTTACAGCTGAGAAAATTTTTGGTCTTGGTGTGTCTTAGGAAATAATTGATCCATAAAGTCTTCTCTTTCAAAAATGTAATTTTTACTTTCCACAGCTAACGTGTTTTCAAAAGGTTCATTGTGCGCTGTGGAAAGTGCTCACTTTCAACAGCTAAAGAGATCGTTTCATCGGTTGACGCGCTGTTGAAAGTGACAAGTATTAAAAGGTTTTGAAAATCAGTTCTCGGGTGGCGCACTATGGAAAGCACATGCTTTCAACAGCTAAGGAGGGTCTTCTAAAAAATGGTGCGCTGTTGAAAGTGATTACTTTCAGTAGCTAACAGGGGTTTCTTCGTAGAGTCGCGTGCTGGTGAAAGTGGCAAGCGAGCGTTTGGCCGAGGCGTTCTCCACGGGTTGTTGCTGCTCGAAGTGGGAATCACGTGCTATTATCCACGTATGAAAAACAATGATGGTGTGATCACCCCCACGTCAGAGAAAATCCAAGGCATGCACTGATAGGAGTGGGCAATCATGGAAACTAAATCGTGCATGTCAGATGTGACTGGAATTCCAATTCGTTCCAGAAACCACGCTCAACGTTCATCACAATCAGAATGGCAAGTTCGTGTTTGGAGATGTAGGTACAGAGGAGGTACCGCCGACCCGACACCATCAAATCAAGAAGAGGCCTTGCATCACAAATCGTTTACAAAACACTGTCAAATTTTTCATTTAATTCAAAACAAGAGCCGAAGCCTGCACTGCTTTCAATAGCGCAGAACCTCAGCTCAACCAGGCGGTTACAGGGTTTATATTTGTCAAGTGTTTGAGCTCCAGAATGGCGAAAAAATGCAGTGGCATTTTACTCAAACGAGAATTGGATAATTTATCCTTTTTGGAATCACATCCCGAGGTTCAAAGGTATTTTTCAAATGTTGGTTGCATGGAATTCGCTGAAAGGTTACAAGTCGGGTCTCACCAGGCCACTGCTGAAGCCTTCGCCAAGACATTTGATGGCAACAAAGCTCGCGTTGGCTCTGTAGAAATCAAGGTGGATGAGGCTGTCATTGCCGCAGCTACAGGATTGCCCAGAACTGGTAAAAAATGGTTTAAGACCACCGCTCCTAAGAATCTGGATTACAGGGTTTATTTGAAGGATGGGTACAAACACAAAGCGTGGACAAAGGGCATGCTCGTTTCATATCTGGATGAAGAGTGGCAACATTTATTCAAAGGCATTCAACTATACATTACCTCAGAAGGAAGATACGACAAATTGATGATGTACCACTTTAAACTGATGGATCATTTTACAGGCAAGACTCCCATCAATTTACCTTACTTTTTATATCACAGTTTGTCTAAGGTCTGCAAGAGAATTAAAGCTCAGCCTTTAAGCATGAAAGCTACTCTATGTCACCTAGGCCTCATTAAGTTGATTCCTCTACAAGAATTAAAGCAACAAGGAAGGAGCTGGGAGCACTTCCTGTTCTGGGAAGGTTTTGAAACCCAGAACCAGACTGCAAATGCACAAATGGCAGGTGCAAGAAAGCAATTCTCTCCTCAGAGTAGCTCGAGAAGAAGAAGGGGCTTGTCAGGACCTTCAGAGGACAGGGCATCTAGATTGAAGTCTCACAGTTTGAAAAGGAAATTGAATTTCGAGCAGACTACGGAGCAGTCTATACAACAGGATTTGGGACACCCTACACAGCAAAGTACATGGAAAAATATCCTAAATTTTCCAGACTCGGATTCAGAACTTGAGCAGAAAGATCATTGCCCTGACATCAAGAGCTCTGAGCAATCAACAGAATGTGCTCAAAACTATGAAACATTAAAACATACAGAGCAGGGAGAATTGTCAAAAAACCCTAGATCAAATAAATCTCAGAGAATCAAACACCTCAAGGAGGTAATTGCCCAACAGGAAGTCTTGGAGCGGGTGATAAAGGATAGATATAAAAATTTGTCTGACAACTTTGCCAAGACGAATGTAGCATTCAAAAGATTGGCCAAGGAGAACATCAAAGAGAAAAAGAGGAAGGAAAAGCTCATTAAAAACTGCAGCAGATTAAGATTGCTTGCCCGACACCTCAAGAAGCGGATCAGGGGATTGAAACAAAAGCTGAAACAAAGGTCTCATCTAGACCTGAAGGTTCTTGCTCAGGTGGCAGTCAATATGCAAGGTGAGAAGTCAGAGGTTAATTGATTTTGGTTTGAAATAAATTTTGAAGGTGAAATCTCTTTTTGTGTACTATCGGGACTTTCAACAGCGCCAGGCTACTATTTCGTTACCCGTTAGTTGTTGAAAGCGATAGCTTTCAACAGCTAACCCGTGAAAGTTTCAAACGGTTGTGCTGTTGAAAGCTGGGCAAGCGAGTTTTGAGGACGAAATCGCAACAGTTTATTTCCAACTTGTTTTGAAGATATGCCAACGTATCAATGGACAATTAAATTGCATGCAAGAAGTTCAACCTCAGGGATTCAAGGAATTTTGGATACACGTTCAAAACCATATCCTAAAATTCAGCCATAAATATTGGCAAATGGAACAGTCATGCACAGGTGTCATGCTGCCTCACCACATCGCAGATGCTAGAAGCTGGAGGAAGCAAATGGTGATTTTTTGTATGCTGAAGACAATTTGAACAATCAGTTCTATTATTGAAGACTTTAATTTCATAGTCGTTTAAGTAGAATAGAATTGTTTTTATTAAATAACAGGTCCATGTTTTTAGGATCTGTGTAACCATTTGTAAAGGATATAAATGCCTGTTTTGATATCAAACAAGGGTTGGATTCTGGATAGAGAAATACTCTCTTTTGTACTCAGACTTTCTATGTTAATACAGATCACAGGTTTCTTTCAATTTTGATTGTCAGCTTTCCATCTTTCTTCTGCATTTTTATCTGTGTTGTCAAGCTTTGAATGGCTGTTATCCCATTGTTTAGCTCATAACCTGATAATAAGTCTCTTGATTGTCTCTTAGACCCTGCTTTGAACTGGTTTAGTTATAATTTATTCTCCACCCACTTTAAAGCTACCTGCTGATTAATCAATCTTTGAAAGCACTGTCTATTTGTTTATCATTTTCATGTTTGAATGCTATAAGCTGTATTGAGTTGTCCCATTGATCCACATTCACAAAATACAAAAAACATTCATTTCTTAAGTTACCAAGCACCTCTGGTCTGCAACCACAAAGGGTTTCTTGGAGTGATAACAAAAACCAATACAAATTTGTCCAAAAATTTGCTGAGTACATTATTCATCAAGCACATAAAAGTGTCAGGGGCATTGTTTAACCCAAACGGCACCACCATGAATTCATAGTGACCATGCCTCATCTTGAAGGTTGTTTTGTGGATGTCTTCATCCTTAATCCAGGCTTGATGGTAACCAAACCTTAGGTCAATCTTCGAGAATATGGATGCACCTCCCAATTGGTCAAACAAGTCATCAATTCTTGGTAAGGGGTACTTGTTCTTTATGGTTCCCTTATTGAGTTGTCTGTAATCTATGCACAATCAGAGTGTGCCATATTTGTTTTTCACAAATAGGATGGGCACTCCCTACGAAGATACAGTGGGTCAGATGTATCCTTTGTCCATCATCTCCTTTAGATGTATATTGAGCTCAACCAGGTCTAGCGTGCTCATTTTGTATGGCATTCTATATGCTGGTACCGCTCCTAGTAAGTTCTATCGAGAAGTCAATATCCCTTCTTGGAGGTAGTCCTGGTACTTCTTCTGGGAATACGTCCTTATATTCTCTTAATATGGGGTGGTCCTCTAGGTTTGGCTTGTCATCCTCAACAGATTCCAATACATGTATGGCATATACAGAACACCCTTTTCTGCAATACTTCTTCATTTGAAGGGCTAATATTTTTCTTACTGAGATAGGCTTCTGAATCCCTTGGAGGGTCATATTTCTCCCTTCTTCATTTACACATTCTAAAGTTTTATGATAATAGTCCACTTTAGTTTTATAAGTAGCCAACCAATCCATACCAATCAACAAGTCATATGATCCCAGGGGAAGTATGTTAAGGGTCACTCGGGTGGTCAATCCACCCATGATGAATTGACAGGCTGGTATGGACTCTGCCACCTTTCTTTTGGTTCCAGTGGATAATTGCACCAACCACGATTTAACATGTCTAATTGGTTGCAATTTACACTTATCAACAGCCTGAGGGGCCACATAAATCAAATTAGAACCTGGGTCAATTAAGATAGAAACTATATGGTTGGTGATCATACCTTCGAGCTCCACTACTGAAGCTTGGTGGTCAGCTAGATTATTGTCCAAGGCTGCATAGATTCGTGGCATACTCCTAGCCACATCATTGACGGTGATAGATTCTTGGATATTGTAGAATCTCTTACTGTTTTATTTTCTGTGTGGGTAGTCCCTCAATTTATGATCTTATCCACAACCCCAACATTTTAAGGGTTCCTTCTTGAGGTTATCAGTGTTTGCTGAGACTGTCTTAACATTTTTATTTCCACTTTGAGAGGGGAAATTTTGCTGATATACATTTCTAGCAGTAAGGATTCCTCTAGAATCTTTTCCATAGTTATTAAATATTGAGGATTTAAAACTTTTCTTCTGGAATCCTGAACTACTCTTCTTCTTCCATTCCTCATGGGGTATTGTACTACTCCCAAACTGTTCATAACAATACATTTCCTTTCGTATAGCTTCTTCTAAGGTCTTTGGTTCGTCGAACTCAATCCTATCCCGGTAGGTCTGAGGTAACCCACTAATGAACCACTGCATTTTTTATTTTTCATCTTTTATGTAGGGTACATACCTCAGTAGTTCAAGGAATTTATTGACAAATTCATCTATGGTGAGATGCCCTTGCCGAAGCTCAGAATTTCTTAGTTTTCCCATCCATGTATTTTTCCGACAGATATTGCTTCCAAAAGTATTTCTCAAACTGTTTCCATGAAAATTCCTTCTCATGGACTCCTTTCACATTCCTAAGGTCTTCCCACCATATGGAAGCCTTTCCATTCAGGTTGAAGATGGCTATTCGAGCCTTCAAGTTTTCAGAGTAGTCATGGACTCTGAAATACTTCTTTATACCAAGAAGCTAAGCTTCCACCTCTTCTCCCTTCTTAATCTCTCCATCGAAAGAGGGTGGTTTTGATTTCTTGAACTCTTCAGGACCATGGGTCTTGGAACGCTTCCGCTTCTTTCCTTTCTTATGAGAATGCGAGATGACCCTGCTACTAGAATATCCTTCAGAGTTGTCAGCTTCCTTTCCATAGGAATATCCCGATGAGTGTCCCCTGCCTCCAGGTTGGAACTTATTTGCGGTACTTCTCCCAGTGGGGTCACTTATGGAGTCATGTTTTTGGGTCTCAGGTGGACTTTGACTTCTCTTCTTGTGTCGTCGGTCCACATGAATGGTTGCAGGTTCATGCTGCATTTTCCTCTGTATGTCGGATAATCTCTGTAGCAAGACTATGTTAATTTCTATTTGTTTCTCTTGATCCTTTATCAATCTCTCGTTGTCAGCCTTGAAACTCTATAACTCAACCCTGAGGCTCCTTACAGTTTCAGCTAGATCTGTAGGGGTTTCCACCGCTCTCCTTTCATCAGATTCTTCATCTCTATTATGGGATCCATACCCCACTTGTTGAAATGTCACCATTCTTTATTCTTGGAGTTTTCTCATGATTCACTGACTACTCGATTGTTGAAAAAACACTTATTGTTAGCTAACCGTTTATTAGTTCATGAACAATACACGATTCAATTTCTTAAATGAATACACACAGTAGAAAGTTTCATTATTTTCTTTAATAACATTTTTAATCTGAATTTTTAAGAAAGAGGTAAGGTAGAGTGTCACTCTTTTAAAATTACTCCAAATAGATTTTTTACGTGACTCGTCCATGAGCCCAAGTAGGCCAAGTGTTGTAACCATGCTATGATACCAATTTGTAACACACCCACGATGGGAAAAGGAAAGTAATAGGTGGAAATTGTTTTTCGTCTTCCTTACAGGAACAAATCCTCTTTCTCTCTACAGGTTTTGATTTGGAAAATCCAGGACTCAGCTCAAGCCTCCAATAAAGATTCTCTGAGTCTAAATAAAATGAGTTTTTGAAACCATGATAATCTCACCTCTAAATCAGGCACATGCCTTTTTAGCCTCTGTTGCAGGTTTTATGATACTTGTGACCTTCTCCTTTGCGCTCCAGTGAAGTCTCGCAGTGCAGAGCGATAACTCCTTTTCAGATAATACTTCTCTTAAATGTGACCTTGGGTGATGAACACGTGATTGCGGGTGCACCCATAAGCGGTTTGGAGTTAAACAAATTTTGGGCCCACAATGCTACTACAACCTCCATGTATCCTCTTGGCGTAACCACAGTTTGAATTGTGGCTTGCCTTCGATATATTAAACTCCTTGCAATTCCTGTCCCCGCAATGCTATGGGATTGACGATATCATGATCCTGACAGTAACGGATAAATCGATGATTCAGATCTGTGCCTCTTAGATCTATGGACCAGGTTTTCTCCTTATGAATCAACGGTCGAGATCGCTTCTTAATTCCAAACTCCAAGAATTTGAAATATCAAATCGAGCTACCTTCTACACGTCAATCCTTCAGAGTTGATGATCCAAAGACACCCGTCCTACTCATTCAATGGTTATTCTCCCCCCTTCATATATTTGACCTTTCACTCAGATCAACGGCCTTGTGACCCACTTCTCGATCGACGATCAAGATCTCCTCCGGGTCTCCGAACTTCCGAGATCTCAAATATCAAACCTCTTTTCCCCAATGGATTTTACCTGGAGTCTAATATCCATCGATGCATGTCCTCCTGATCCAATGATCGAGGATTACTTCAGAACTTTACCTAGAGTGTATGGATCTATGCCACGTTCCTCTTAAATTGGGCAGCTACAAATCACTTCGGGACTTTACCCAGAGTTCACGGATTCGCGCCACGTCTCTCTTATACCTCACGGTCCAGATCTTATTCCAAGACTTCGGGTATCCATGCTATGACAATCTCAATTCTCAACTAACAACCCACTAAATCATTTCCCTGGAGTTCGAGATCTGTTGACAAGTTTCTCCTCATGGATCAATGACTCACGGTCCTTCGGCTCTTCAGGCTTCGGGAGTCTCAAGTTTCAAACTTGCCTCCTTATGAACTAGTGATATCTGATGGCTCACGCTCACTTGACCGATCCAATGTATGAGGCTCACTTCAGATGATCTGATGTATCAAGTATGTTCAGGTGATCTAACACTTGATATTCCAGTTCGGTGTTCTAGAGCTCCGGACTTTAGGAATCTCAAATTTCAAACCCCGATAGATTCTCTCCCCTATGTACGCAAAATGATAAGGCTTGTGAAATTCCTTCTGATCCAACGACTATTGGTCTATTTCCACTATGATCTAATGATCACAATTGTTCTTCCTCCTAATCTTCTGATATCCCCTTGCCACAAATGAACGGTCTCGATTCTTCCACGATTCGACGGTCCAGATTGCATCGGGATTTCGCATATCGAAACTTGCAAAGTTGGAGGGTCACTCACCTCTGTTCTCCAGATATACGAAATACCGATATCTACTCACCATGTGTCCCTTCACAATGGACATCTAGGATCCTTTCGAAAACTCAGAATTCACAAGTTCTCTCTCTTGTGCAACTCCAAAAAGGTTAATTCTTGTGCACTTTCTGCTAGATCCAACGGATGTTAGTCCATGTGCTCAGAACTAACTGCTAAGATCTGATCTCCTCTACGCTCATTACTCATCGTATGGAATTTGATTTGACAGTCCAGGTGGGTCTTGATAGATCCTTGGATCTATGACCTAGATCACATCGCGATTTCGGATTTCGGAGATTTAGTAGCACCAACGCACAATTCTCCCATCGCGCGAAATCCGAACTCACTTATCTGATGGTCGAGGTGGGTCCTGATAGATCCTTAGATCTACATCCTAGATCACATCATGATTTTGGGTTTCAGAATTCAAAGGATCCATCCCTTTCACGATGATTACCAACATTCATCGAACCTACGAAGGCTGAAGAAGTCGAGGAGCTAATATCTGCGTTCCTTCCTCAAATCTAATGGCTGTGATAGACCTCAGATCTTCCTGAATGGATCTCATCTATTAAAATTTCAAATGAAAGTATACGCCCTTTCGATACTTGAATTTATCACTATCTCTCCTGAGCTCCATCATTTATGAAGGATTTAAGAGTGTTACACTCTTTCTCCTGGACTTAACACATAGAGGGATCTTCGACACAACTTTTGTGCTCCTTCATCAAGTTTGGGACTCAAGTGGTTCTGGGTTTCTACTTACCTCACAGAGATCCTGTGCATATCTGCACTACCTCTTCTGAGTGTAATAGACTCCGTCCTCTTAGGGATTGTGGGATTCAACCTAATCATTCAGGGAAGTACTCATTCGACTCTAGGATGGTGATGAAATTCCCTGGAGAAAGCACCTTCGATTGATTAAAATGGGGCACATGGGAATTCAAGCAGTATTATAGGATTTCAAGGAAACAAACGCATATTCATAACTTAATCATTTAATACAGAGAAAGAAACTTTTATAGACATGTAAATACCCACATGCATCCATCATTTGCAATTCAAAAACATAAGGCAAGAAAACACTTATCAGAACCACAGAGTGTGATGCGATTGCTGAAAGGGGTACTTGTTTCCACCCAACCATAGGCTCAGTCACTCCCAATGGATTTATCACTGGCCACCCCCAAGCTTAAGCCACGATGATTTGAGATTCAATCTCTTACTTCCAGCTCAACGAAAGTTAGGGATGAAGGTTACTCTCCTTCTCCCAATACATAAAATATATCAGGATGAAGGTTACTCTCTTTCTCCTGGTTCAAAATCTAATTTTCGTGATCATAATTCACTATTCCTCCTTCAGTCCTTCCTCGGACCCGAGAGTTTTCTCTCTCATCTTTGCATTTTTATTCGTAGGTCTCCCTCTATCCACCATGCTTCCTTTCTTGACTCCCTCAATGAGATTCCGTGTGTCTCAAATCCCCCAATTTGTGGTCAGGTCAGGAAGCCTTATCGATGGGAAGTATGCCCCATCCCTCATTAACTCTTGAGGAGGCCTTTCCACCTACCAGCATGTCATGAATTCATTCTTGGTTAGAGGGTTTTTTCTGATCTAAGMAAATTAATTCCATCATGGTACTGGTTTGGTGGAGGTTAACGCAACCATTCTTGGTCCACTCCACCACATTTCAAAAAATTTTGTGGTCTCTCTCTTAGCACATCCCCTCTTTCAGAAGTCATGCCACACGTAACCATTTTCTATTAAAATAATAAAAATTTACATTCATCGACCTTCTACACAAGGTCCATCAAATCAAACATTCACACTTTTAAGTTTTCCATATTTTCCTCGGCCCATATAGTTATGTTTATAGACTGGGGGAAACATGGTGTTACAATTCCCTCCCCCTTAAAGGAATCATCATCCTTGATTTTCTATATATCAACATGATATGTATGTAAATAAGTAAAAAAAATCGGATATGCCTGTCTCATGGCATCCTCCATTTCTCACATAGCCTCATCTGGGCCAAAGTGTTTTCATTTCACCTTGACCTGTGCAATAGTTTGGTTCCTGAGTGAGGTTTCCTTCCTGTCTAATATGCATTGGGGTTCTAGCAGGAATTCTCTCTCCAGCTCCACCTGGATCACAGACCAGTCAATTATATGATTAACATCATGTACATATTTCTTCAATAATGAAACATGAAAAACATTGTGTGCCTTTGCAGTGGGAGGAAGTGATCGCCTATAGGCTACAGGTCCCACTCTATCTAATACTTCGAAGGGTCCACAATACCGAGGTGACAAATTGGTAGAGGTTCCCATTATTAGGGAAGTCTTCCTGGGTGTAACTCTGAGATATACATGGTCTCTAGTCTTGAACTCTCTAGGAGTTCTCTTTCTGTCAGCCTAACTTTTCTGTCTATCCTGAGCAATCTTCATATTTTGTCTTATCAGAACCACTTTCTCTTCCATTTCTTTCAGCATGTTGGGTCCGATTATAATTCTATCCATTGGATTGCTCCATCTGATTGGAATCTTGCACTGTCTACCATAGAGGACTTCAAAAGGGCTCATCTTCAAGGATTCTTGATAACTGTTGTTGTAGGCAAACTCTACCAATGGTAGGTAGTCTTCCCACTTCTTAGGATGATGCATTACATGTATCCTTAGCATGTATTCTACTATTTGGTTCACTCTTTCTGTCTGTCCATCAATTTGGGGGTGACAAGTTGTGCTGAGTAACAATTGTGTCTCCAAACCAACCATTAGGGATTTCCAAAAACGTGAAGTGAATTTGGTATCTCGGTCAGATACAACTTCCTTGGGTGTGCCATGAATTCTAAATATATCCTTCATGAAGATGTTGACAATATTTATTACGTTGCAAGTTGACTTGACAAGGATGAAATGAGCAGACTTTCTCATCTTTTCCACCACGACCATGATGACATCATTTTTCTTGGTCAACCTTGGTAGTCGAGTGATGAAATCCATGGAGATGGTTTCCCATTTCCATACTGGGATTGGTAGGGGCTGTAACAATCCTGCTGGATGACGGTGTTCCACCTTAACTTTATGGCACTCTAGGCACTTAGCTAGATAGTTAGCTATGCATTTCTTCAACCCAGGCCAATATAATTGTTTCCTAGTGGCCTTGATCATATTCTGATATCCTGGGTGACCTGTATATGGTCTCTTATGTAGTTCATCCATTATGATCCTCTTCAAGTAGTCACATTTTGGAATATACAATCTGTTTCTATAATTTAGTATCCCTTACTCGAGCATCTGGTAGCCTTCATACTTTAGCCCTGTAGGCTCTTGACTTATTTATGAAGTCACAGTTTTGAAGAATACATCTATCTCTTGTGCATTCTTGACTTTTTCCCTGACATCTATTTCATAGGTTCTTACTACTACTAGATGAATCATTTTTATACTTCTTCTAAGGGCATCGACCACCCTATTTTCCTTTCCTTTTATGTGTTTTATTTCGAAATCGAATACACTTAGGAGATCCATCCACCTAGCTTGCCCGGCATTGATTTTTGGTTGATCCAATAGGTGTCTCAATCCACAGTGGTTTGTTATAAGCACAAATATCCTACCCAAAAGGTAGCGCCTCCACATTTTTAAAGCATGTACTATGGAAACCAACTCTAGGTCATGGGTCACATAGTTGATCTCATGCTTATTTAACTTCCTATATGTGTAGAAAATTACATGTCCCTCTTTCATAAGGAATCCTCTAAGTCCTTCCTTGCAGGAATCTGTACACACAAGGAAATCATTATCCGGGTCTGTAATCTTTAGCATGGGTGCATGGGTCAGGAGGTGTTTCATTTCCTGAAATATTTCTTCACATTTTGATGTCCAAATGAATTTAATCCCCTTTTCCGAAGGGCAGTGATTGGACAACCAATCTTGGAAAACCTTTTATGAACCTTCTATAGTATCCCACTAAGCCCATGAAGGATCTAATATCGGAGACATCCTTCAGGGTAGGCCATTCTATAATAGATCTAATCTTGTCGGGGTCTACTGCCACTCCTTCCTTAGAAATGACATGGCCTAGGTAATGGACTAGCTTCTAAAAGAAGTTGCACTTGCTAAACTTAGCATAGAGATGATGTTCTCTTAGTACTTGAAGTATGAGTCTAAGAAGTTATTCGTGCTCCTCCTTGTTCTTTGAGTATATTAGGATATCATCAATGAAAACCAATACAAATTTGTCTAGAAATTTGTTGAGTACATTATTCATCAAACACATAAAAGTGGCAGGGGCATTGGTTAACCCAAACAACACCACCACAAATTCATAGTGACCATACCTCATCCTGAAGGCTATTTTGTGGATGTCTTAATCCTTAATCTGAAATTGATGGTAACCAAACCTTAGGTTGATCTTCGAGAATATGGATGCACCTCCCAATTGGTCGAACAAGTCATTGATTCTTGGTAAGGGGTACTTGTTCTTTATGGTTTCCTTATTGAGTTGTCTGTAATCTATGCAAAGTCGTAGTGTGCCATCTTTATTTTTCACAAACAGGACGGGCGCTCCCCACAGAGATACACTGGGTCGGATGTAGCCTTTGTCCATCATCTCCTTTAGTTGTAGCTTGAGCTCAACCAACTCTGGTGTTCTCATTCTGTATGGAGTTCTAGATGTTGGTACCGCTCCCACTGTAATTTCTATCGAGAAGTCAATATCCCTTCTCGGAGGTAGACCTGGTACTTATTCTGGGAATACATCCTCGTATTCTCTTAATATGGGGTGGTCCTCTAGGTTTGGTTTGTCATCCTCAACAGATTCCAATACCTGTATGGCATATATATAACACCCTTTTCTACAATACTTCTTCATTTGAAGGGCCTATATTTGTCTCACTGAGACATGCGTCTGAATCCCTTGGAGGGTCATCTTTCTCCCTTCTTCGTTTATGCATTCTAAAGTTTTAAGATAACAATCCACTTTAGTTTTATAAGAAACCAACCAATCCATACCAATCAATGAGTGATACGATCCCAGGGGAAGTATTTTAAGCATCGCTCGGGTGGGTAATCCACTCATGATGAATTGACAGGCTGGTATGGCCTCTGCCACCTTTCATTTGGTCCCAGTGGATAATTGCACCAACCATAGTTTAACATGTCTAATTGGTTGAAGTTTACACTTATCAACATCCTGAGGGGCCACATAACTCAAATTAGAACCCAGGTCAATTAAAATAGAAACTATATGGTTGGCGATAATACCTTTGAGATCCACTATTGAAGCTTGGTGGTCGGGTTGATTATTTTCCAAGGCTGCATAGATTAGTGGCATGCTCCTAGCCACATCATTGACGGTGGTAGCTTATTGGATATTGTATACTCTCTTACTATTCTATTGTCTGTGTGGGCAGTCCCTCAATTTATGATCTTCTCCACAACCCCAACATTTTAAGGGTTCCTTCTCGAGGTTATCGGTCTTTACTGGGTCTGTCTTAAAATGTTTATTTCCACTTTTAGAGGGGAACTTTTGCTGATATACACTTCTAGCAGGAAGGATTCCTCTAGAATCTTTTCCATAGTTCTTAAATATTGAGGATTTAAACTGTTTCTTTTGGAATCACGAACTACTCTTCTTCTTCCAGTCCTCATGGGGTCTTGTCTTACTCCTAAACTATTCATAACAATACCTTGCCTTCTAGATAGCTTCTTCTAAGGTCTTTGGTTCGTTGAACTCAATCCTATCCTGGTAGGTCTGAGGTAACCCACTAATGAACCGCTGCATTTTTTATTTTTCATCTTTTATGTAGGGTACATACCTTAGTAGTTCAAGGAATTTATTGAAAAATTCATTTATGGTGAGCTGCCCTAGTCGGAACTCATAGAATTCCTTAGTTTTACCATCCATGTATTTTTCTAATAGATACTGCTTCCTGAAGTATTTCTCAAACTATTTCCATGACAATTCCTTGTCATGGACTCCTTTCACATTCTTAAGGTATTCCCACCATATGGAAGCCTTTCCATTCAGGTTGAAGATGGATATTCGAGCCTTCAAGTTTTTAGAGTAGTCATGGACTCTGAAATACTTCTTTAAACAAAGCAGCCAAGCTTCCACCTTTTCTCCCTTCTTAATGTCTTCATTGAAAGAGGGTGGTTTGGATTTATTGAAATCTTCAGGACCGTGGGTCTTGGAACGCTTCCACCTCTTTCCTTTCCTGTGAGAATGTGAGTCGCTCTTCTACTAGAATATCCTTCGAAGTTATAGTCTTCCTTTCTAGAGGACTTTCCTGATGAGTGTCCCCTGCCTCCAGGTTGGACATTCTTCGTGGTACTTCTCCTAGTGGGATCACTTATGGAGTCATGTTTTCGGGTCTCAGGTGGAATCTGACTTCTCTTCTTATGTCATCGGTCCACATGACTAGTTGTGGGTTCATGTTGTAGTTGCCTCTGTATGTCAGATAAGCTATGTAGCAAGACTGGATTAATTTTTGTTTGTTTCTCTTGCTCCTTTATCAATATCTTGTTGTCAGCCTTGAAAATATGTAACTCAGACCTCGTGCTCCTTATAGTTTCAACCAAATCTGGAGGGGTTTCTACCGCCCTCCTTTTGTCAGATTCTTTGTCTCTATTGTGGGAGCCATCCCCCACTTCCTGACACATCACCATCCTTTAGTATTGGATTTTTCCCATGATTCACTGACTACTCGAGTGTTGACAAAACACTTATTGTTAGCTAACCATTTATTAGTTCATGAACAATACATGATTCAATTTATTAAATGCATACACACGGTAGAAAGTTTCATTCTTTTCTTTAATAAAATTTTTAATCAGAATTTTTAAGAAAGAGGTAAGGTAGAGTGTCACTCTTTTAAAATTACTCCAAATAGATTTTTTACGCGACTCGTCCATGAGCCCAAGAAGGCCAAGTGTTGTAACCATTTTCTGATACCAATTTGTAACATGCCCATGATGGGCAAAGGTAAGTAATAGGTGGAATTTTTTTTTCATCCTCCTTATAGGAACAAATCCTCTTTCTCTCTATGGGTTTTGATTTGGAAAATCCAGGACTCAGCCTGAGCCTCCGGTCAAGATTCTCTGAGTCTAAATCAAACGAGGTTTTGAAACCATGATAGTCTCACCTCTAAATTAGACACACGCCTTTTCAGCCTCTGTTGTAGGTTTTATGATACTCGTGACCTTCTCCTTCATGCTTCAACGAAGTCTCAGAGTGTTGAGTGATAGCTCCTTTTCAGATAATCCCTCTCTTGAATGTGACCTTGGGTGATGAACACGTGATTGCAGGCGCACCCAGAAGCGGTTTGGAGTTAAACTACTTTTGGGCATGCAATGCTACTACAATATCCACGTCTCCTCTTGGCAAAACCATGATTTGAATTGTGGCCTGCCTTCGATATCTTAAAATCCTTGAAACTCCTATCCCCGCAATGCTACGGGATCGTTGATCTCACGATCCTAAGGATAGTGGCTAAATCAATGATTCAAATTTGTGCTTCTCAATCAACGGTCGAGATCTCTTCACAATTCCAGACTTCGAGAATTTGAAATCTCAAACCCAGCTACCTTCCGCATGTCAATACTCTGGAGTTTCCGATCCATGGACACCTGCCCTACTCAATCAATAGTTCTGCTCCCCCCTTTGGATATTTGACCTTTCACTCAGATCAATGACCCTGCGACCCACTTCGCAATCGACTGTCGAGATATCCTTCGGGTCTCCAGACTTCTGAGATCTCAAATCTCAAACCTCTTTTCCCCAATGGATTTTACTCGGAGTCTAAGATTCATCGATGTGTGTCCTCCTGATCCAACGATCGAGGATCACTATGCCATGTTCCTCTTAAATCTGACAGCTACAAATCACTTCGGGAATTTACCTAGATCCCTTAGATCTCACGATCTAGATCTTATTCTGGGACTTTGGGTCTCCATGCTTTTTCAATCTCAAATATCAACAAAAAACCCACTAAATATTTTCCCTGGAGTTCAATATATGTTGACAAGTGTCTCCTCACAGATCAATGACTCACGGTCCTTCGGCTCTTTGGGCTTCGGGAGTATCAAGTTTCAAAATCGCCTTCTTATGAACTCGTGATATCTGACGACTCATGCTCGCTTGACCGATCCAATGTCTGAGGTTCACTTCAGACGATATGACATCTCAGGTCTCTTTGGGTGATCGAATGCTTGAGATTCCACTTTGACGTTCCAGAGTTCCAGACTTCGAGAATCTCAAGCTTCAAACCTCGATAGATTCTCTCTCCTTTGTACGCGAAATGCTAAGGCTCATGCACTTCCTTTTGATTCGATGATTGTTGGTCTCTTCCTACTATGATATAATCATGGTCATTCTTCCTCCTGATATTTTGATATCCCATCGCCAAAGATCAACGAACCTGATTCTTCCACGATATGATGGTCCAGATCACATCGGGATTTTGCATATCCGAACTTGCAAACTTGGAGGGTCACTCACCTCTCTTCTCCCGATATCCAAAATGTTGATATATCCTCACCATGCATCCTTTCTCAATGGATGGCTAGTATCCTTTTGTGAACTTGGACTTCTCGAGTTCTCTCTCTTGTGCAACTCCAAAAAGGTTAATTCTTGTGCACTTTCCTCTAGATCCAATGGCTGTTGGTCCACATGATCAGAACTAACTATTGAGATCTGATATCCTCTATGCTCCTTCCTCATCGTCTAGAATCTGATCTGACAGTCCAGATGGGTCTCAATAGATCCTTGGATCTACGACCCAGATCACATCGCGATTTCAGATTTCAGAGGTTTAGTCGCACCAACGCGTGATTCTCCCATCGCGCAAACTCTGAACTCACTGATCCAATGGTCGAGGTGGATCCCGATATATCCTTAGATATATGGCCCATATCACATCACAATTTTGGGTTTCAATATTCAAAGGATCGATCCCTTTCACGATGATTACAAACATTCATCAGACCTATGAAGGCTAAAGAAGTCGAGGCGCTAACACCTGTGTTCCTTCCTCAAATCTAACGACTGTGATAGACCTCATATCTTCCTGAACGGATCTCATCCATTCAACTTTCAAACGAAAGGATACACCCTTTCGATACTTGAATTTCTCGCTATCCCTCCTGAGCTCTGTTAGTTATGAAGGATTTAAGAGCGTAACACTCTTTCTCCTAGACTTAACACATAGAGGGATCTTCGACACAACTATTGTGCTCCTTCATCAAGTCCAGGACTTAAGTGCTTTTGGGTTTCTACTTACCTCGCAGAGAGCTTGTGCATATATGCACTGCCTCTCCTAAGAGTAATAGACTCTGTCCTCACAGGGATTGCAGGATTCAACCTCAACATTCAGGGAAGTACTCACTCGACTCTCGGACAATGATGAAATTCCCTGGGGAAAGCACCTTCGAGTGATTAAACTGGGGCGCATGGAAATTCAAGAAGTTTTATAGGCTTTTAAGGAAATGAACGCATATTCATAGCTTAATAATTTAATACAGAGAAAGAAAACTTTATAGACATGTAAATACTCACATGCATCCATTATTTACAATTCAAAAACATAAGGCAAGAAAACACTTATCAAAACCATAGAGTGTGATGCGACTGCTGAAAGGGGTACTCGTTTCCACCCAACCATAGTCTCATTCAATCCCAATGGATTTATCACTGGCCACCCCCAAGCTTAAGCCACGATGCTTTGATATTCAATCTCTTACTTCCAGCTCAACAGAAGTTAGGGATGAAGGCTACTCTCCTTCTCTTGGTTAAATCTCTAATTTCCGTGATCAGAATTCATTGTTCCTCCTTCAGTCCTTCCTCGGACCTGAGAGTTTCCTCTCTCATCTTGGCATTTTTCTCCATAGGTATCCCTCTCTCCACCATGCTTCCTTTCTTGCCTTGCTTGGTAAAATTGCGTGTGGCTCGAATCCCCCAGTCCGTGTTCAAGGAATTTATTGACAAATTCATATATGGTGAGCTACCCAGCCGGAGCTCATAGAATTCCTTAGTTTTCCCATCCATGTATTTTTCTGATAGATACTGCTTCCTGAAGTATTTCTCAAACTGTTTCCATGAAAAAACCTTCTCATGGACTCCTTTCACATTCCTAAGGTCTTCCCACCGTATGGAAGCCTTTCCATTCAGGTTGAATATGGCTATTCAAGGCTTCAAGTTTTCAGAGTAGTCATGGAATCTTAAATACTTATTTAAACCAAGCAGCCAAGCATCTGCCTCTTCTCCCTTCTTAATCTCTCCCATCGAAGGAGGGTGGTTTGGATTTCTTGAACTCTTGAGGACCATGGGTCTTGGAATGCTTCCACTTCTTTCCTTTCCTATGAGAATGTGAGCCAACCCTTCTACTAGATGATCCTTCGGAGTTGTCAGCTTCCTTTATAGAGGACTCTCCCGATGAGTGTCCCTTGCCTCCAGGTTGGACCTTCTTCGCGGAACTTCTCCCAATGGGGTCACTTATGGAGTCATGTTTTCGGGTCTCAGGTGGACTTTGACTTCTCTTCTTGTTTCGTTTTTCCACATGATTGGTTGTGGGTTCATGCTACAATTTCCTCTTTATGTCGGATAAGCTTTGTAGCAAGACTGGTTTAACTTTCTGTTTGTTTTTCTTGCTCCTTTATCAATCTCTCATTGTCAGCCTTGAAACTCTGTAACTCAGCCCTGAGGCTCTGTAACGCACCCAGTACAAAAATCAAAATTTTTGTCGATTTCTCGAGATCAAAATCCTCGAATTACTCACGGGGGGGCCTAGTGTCCGCTAGTTCCTCATATGTTCACCTCCATGTGGTTGTGGGTCATGACTACGGGCCGAACCAGTACGACATCTCTTGATACTTTGCATCTCAGTGCTACTAGAACGTCGAGTCTTTCGACTCTACAAACCCCGAAGCTCGAAACAACGAAACGTCGAACCCTGACAGGGCTAGCGAATGGAAAGTTTCCCTCCAAAGGGAGATCGATGGCCATAAGCCTCCCATGATTCAACGGTATGGATCCTTCTGGGGTTTCAGTATTCGGGAGTTTGAAATGCAATGACTCCAAGATTCTTTGTCATTGAAATACCCAAATTTCGATATGGAAATTCGTGTAAGAGATCGACGGCTCTTAAGAGTGTGGATCCAATGGTCTATGGGATTTCAGGACTTTTCCCTGAACTTTGACCACTCATCGCACATCTCATTTGATGGACAGTCTAGATCCCTTCGGGACTTCTCTTTTCTATTACCAAGCATGTCGGGATTTTGGGTATCAGGATTTCGCGATTTGCGAAGGCAAGGTTTCTTGCCCTTTGGTTTTTCGGATGCCGAAACGTCAATCGGTGGCCACGTGTCCCTTCGATGGATGGTGACGACCTTCAGCCAAGATCAATGGTCGTGATATTTTTGGGATGATCAATGGTCATGATCAAATCCTGGCTTTCCTTAATCTCATTCACACCTGACGCCATTTTGGGGTTTCGGTGATCGAGATTTCGCCACTCGCGAAGACAAGAGTTCTTTCCCTTTGGTTTCCTGGGTGCCAAAACGCTGAAGCACTTACCAACAGCCATGTGTGCTCTATATATGGATGGTCCAGGTACTTCCATGGACCATGGGGTCTACAATCCTGATTGTTTCATCTCTTGCAAGGAAAAAGGGGTCGTGGCATTAATGCTTGTGTCTCTTTCTCAAATCTAATGGTCATTACAGACCCTGGGATCCTCCGAAGGGATCATGTTCATGAATTTCTTGCAAAGGCGGAGAGGGGTCAAGGAAATATCATCCACGTTCCTTCCCCACCTCCAACGGTTGTTACAGACCTTGGATCCTCCAAGAGGATCTCTCCCCTTAATCGAGATTTAAACATATGCTAATGTTTTGGGAGTTCACCAGTCAAAGTTTCAGAACTTATCAATCACGAGAGTCCAACCTCTTATCAATGGGACTCCTGAACTCTCGATTTGTGAAATCCCGATGGGCTCTTTATTTAGGGATTCTCCCAAGATCTTGGATTACTGCCACGTATCCTCCCTCAGATAGACGGTCCCAGTGATGCAAATCCTTTGTCAACTCGAATCCCTGATATCCGAAATACTGATGGACTCTCGATCTCCGCCACGTGTCCTTCACGGATGGATGGCCCAGATCTATATCGGGATTTTCACCATGGAGTGTCCCGATCTCTTATCATCAGGACTCCCAAAATCCCGAACTCCAAATCCCTAATACCGACTCGTCTCTCGGGACTTTCGCCCTTGTTCACGAGGGCTTAACCCTCATGCATCTCCTAACATATCCAACGATTGCCGGGTTTTCTAGCTAAGATCTAAAGCTCAGATCTGTCCCACGTCGTGCAATCTCCCCCTACTCTCTGGATGTGGAAAACACCAACGGTCTAGATACTCCCACAGTCCTCGAGGATCTACGGTCCTGATTTCCTCGCTACTCACGAAGATAAAAAAAAAGGGCCGTAAGGCATGTAACACCCTTGTTTCTTTCGCCAGTCTAACGGTCGTGAATGACCGTAGATATTTCAATGGGTTCTCGTTCATCGATCGATACTTATCCCTATTCTGCTACTTTGGGATTTCAAGAGGATCATTCTTCCTTGTACAGGGTTGCTAAGACTTGCGCATTCAAGTCCTTTTTCTAGGTTCTTGGTAAACTTTTCCAAGAAGGGTATCTCTGTGGAGAGATCTATTCCAGGGCATTCCTGGAGACAGATAAGGGGGAAACAAATTCCCGAGAATGAACTGGAAATCTAACTTGGTTCAACTTTTGCATAATTAAATTTATCTATCAACATAAGCCATGCGTGGTTTTTCTGTTACAAGCATACATCTACCCTTTCTTATCAAAACACTGCGCATACAGTCTTATACTGTAATTCATTCACAATTTCACAGTTTATGAGCATATATGTCAGCATATGAATTTCAAGATGCAAGATGTAAAATACTTATCAGAATAACACCAAAAGTGAGTGCAACTGCTGAGAGGGGTGCTCATTTCCACCCAACTATAGGCTCAGCTATTCCGATAGGATTTACAACTAGCCACCCCCGAGCTGAGACCACGATGCTGCGAGACTATGTCTCAGTTTTCCAGTGATCGAGAACGAGGGTTAATCTCCCCCTTCTCTTCTATTACTCACTCTGCGTATCTCCAGAGTTCTCTTCCTCCCCTCGCGTCTGCCCCATTC
>ML783083.1:503552-522600 GCA_009831015.1 Picea engelmannii | reverse complement strand
GCTGGTATAACCTCTGCTATCTTCCTTTTGGTTCCAGTGGCTAACTGTACCAACCATGGATTGGTATGTTTTTTTGGCTGTAGTTTACACTTATCAACAACTTTAAGGGCTATATAACTCAAATTTGAACCAGGGTCAATCAAAATAGACACTAGATGGTTGAAAATCATACCTTCTATTTCCACTACTGAAGCTTGATGGTCAACTTGGTTATTATCCAAGGTTGCATAAATTTGTGGCACAATCCTGGCCACATCATTGATGGTAGTAGTTTCCTGGATGTTATAAATCCTTTGACTATTCTATTGTCGGTGTGGACAGTCTCTCAGGAGATTTTCCTCTCTGCAACCCCAACATTTCAGAGGTTCTCTCTTGGTGTTATCCACCTTCACTGGTATAGGTCCAGAAGTTTTATTTCCGCTCGATAAGGGAAATTTCTGCTGTGTACACTCCAGGCTGGAAAGTTCATTCTTGGGTTCTTCTTGTAGTTCTTAAATCCTGGGGATTTGATCCTCTTTTTCTAAAATCTTGAACTATTCTTCAGTTTCCATACTTCACGAGGTTCTGCTCGATGCCCAAACTTTTCATGACAATAGGTTTCCTTTCGAATGGTGCCTTCTAGGGTCTTTGGCTCATCAAATTCAATTCTGTTCCGATATTCCTTGGGTAGCCCACTGATGAAGCATTGCACCTTTGCCTTTTCTACTTTTATATAAGGTACATACATCAACAAGTCAAGGAATCTATTAACATATTATTCTATAGTAAGTTGTCCCAGTTTGAGTTCATAAAACTCTTTAGTCTTTTCATCGAAATATTTTTCCGACAGATACTTCTTCTGGAAGTACTTCTCAAATCATTTCCAAGACATGTCCTCTTCATGAACCCCTTTCACATTCTTAAGGTCTTCCCACCAAATGGAAGATTTTCCATTCAAGTTTAAGGTGGCCACTCGGGCCTTCATATTTTCTGAAAAGTCATGGACTCTGAAATACTTTTTTAGTCCAAGCAGCCATGCCTCTTCTTCCTCTCCCTTATTTATTTCACCGTCGAAGGAGGGTGGTTTGGCCTTTCTAAATTATTCAAATTGTCGACCTTTGGAAGACTTTTGCTTCTTCTGTTTTCTTCGGGGATAGGAACTGGTTCTACTGCTAGAAGATCCCTCTGAATCGCCAGCTTCCTTCTCAGAGGAATCATCCAACACTTGTCCTTTACCTCTGGGGTGGACCTTTTTCAAGGTGCTCCTCTCAATGTGGCCACTGATATGAACATGTTTCTGAGTTTCAGGTTCATGCTGCATTTGTCTTTGTAGATCAGATAAACTCTGTAGTAAAACTGTGTTAATTTCTATTTGTTTTTCTTGTTCTTTCATCATCCTTTCATTGTCAGCCTTGCAGCTTTGTAATTCGACCATGAGACTCCTCACAGTCTCAACTAGATCTGGAGGGGTCCCTACTACCCTTCTTTCGTCAGACTCTTCATCTCTATTGTGGGAGCCCTCTCCCACTTCATGGTGAGTCACCATACTATGTGTTGATAATTTCCCGTGGTTGATCTTCCGCTTGTGTGCAAAGACAAACGTTGGTTGTTAGTCAATAGTTAGATACATTTTTATAACCCGCGCAAAATTCATATTTCTTTCACATGCATACACAGTCAGGTTTTTATTTCAGACTTTGACTTTTTTGAATTAAGAGGGTTAAGGTAGAGGGTTACTCTTTTTAAGAGTGTTTCGAATGGAGCTTCTGCGCAACTCATTCATGAGCCCAAGCAGGTCGAGTGTTGTAACCATGCTCTGATACCAATTTTTAACACACCCACTATGAAAATAAAAAAATTCGTCGATTTCTCGAGGATCAAAATCCCCGAATTACTCACGGGGGGGCCTAGTGTCCGCTAGTTCCTCATATGTTCACCTCCATGTGGTTGTGGGTCATGATTACGGGCCGAACCAGTACGGTGTCTCTTCGCACTTTGCAACTCAGTGCTACCAGAATGTCGAGTCTTTTGACTTTGCAAACCTCGAAGCTCGAAATAGCGAAACACTAAACCCCGATAGGGCTAGCGAATGGCAAGTTTCCCTCCAAAGGGAGATCGATGGCCATAATCCTCCTCTGATTCAACGGTATGGATCCTTCCAGGGTTTCGGTATTCGGGAGTTCGAAATGCAATGACTCCAAGATTCTTTGTCATTCAAATCCCTTAATTCCGATATGGAAATTTGTGTAAGAGATCGATGGCTCTTAAGAGTGTGGATCCAATGGTCCATGGGATTTTGGGACTTTTCCCTGAACTCTGACCGCTCACCGCGCGTCTCCTTTGATGGACGGTCTAGATCGCTTCGGGACTTCTATTTTCTATTACCAAGCACGTCAGGATTTTGGGTATCGGGATTTCACGATTTGTGAAGGCAAGGTTTCTTGCCCTTTGGTTTTCTGGATGCCAAAACGCCGAAATGTCGACCGGAGGCCACATGTCCCTTTGATGGACGACGACGACCTTCAACCAAGATCAACGGTCATGATATTTTTGGGATAATCAATGGTCATGATCAAATCGTGAATTTCCTTAATCTCATTCACACCTCACGCCATTTCGGGGTTTCGGTGATCTGGATTTCACGACTCGCGAAGACAAGGGTTCTTTCCCTTTGGTTTCCCAGGTGCCAAAACACTGAAGCACTTACCAGCAGCCACGTGTGCTCTATAGATGGACGGTCCAGGTACTTCCATGGACCATGGGGTCTAGAGTCCTGATTCCTTCATCTCTTGCAAGGAAAAAGGGGTCATGTCATTAATGCCTGCATCTCTTTCTCAAATCCAATGGTCATTACAGACCCTGGGATCCTCCGAAGGGATCATGTTCATGCATTGCTTGCAAAGGCGGAGAGGGGTCAAGGAAATATCATCCACATTCCTTCCCCACCTCCAATGATTGTTACGGACCTTGGATCCTTCGAGAGGATCTCATCCATTAATCGAGATTTAAATATATGATAACGTTTTGGGAGTTCACCAGTCGAAGTTTCGGGACTTCTCAATCACTAGAGTCTGACCTCTTATCAACGAGACTTCCGAACTCCCGATTTGCGAAATCCCAATGGGATCTTTCTTTCAGGATTCTCCTGAGATCCTAGATTACTGCCACGTATCCTCCCTTAGATGGATGGTCCTCGTTGTTTCGTGATTTCATGACTTGAAACCCCCAGTGACGTAAATCCTTTGTCAACTTGAATCCCTGGTATCCGAAATACCGATGGACTTTCCATCTCCACCACGTGTCCTTCATGGATGGATGGCCCATATCTATATCTAGATTTTCACCATGGAGTGTCCCAATCTCTTGTCATCAGGACTCCCGAAATCCTAAACTCCGAATCCTGATACCGACTCCTCTCTCGGGACTTTCGCCCTTGTTCACGAGGGCTTAACCCTCATGCATCTCCTAAGAGATCCAATGACTGTCGAGTTTTCTAGCTAAGATATGACGACTCAGATATGTCCCACGTCGTGAACTCTCCCCCTACTCTCTAGACGTGGAAAAACCAACGGTCCAGATTCTCCCATAGTCCTTGGGGATCTACGGTCCTGATTTCCTCGCTACTCATGAAGATAAAAAAAAGGGGGGGTAAGGCATGTAACGCCCTTGTTTCTTCCGCCACTCTAATGGTCTTGAATGACAGTAGATATTCCAACGGGTTCTCATCCATCGATCGATACTTATCCCTACGCTTCTACTTCAGGATTTCAAGAGGATCATTCTTCCTCGTACAGGGTTGCTAAGACTTGCAAATTCAAGTTCTTTTTCTAGGTTCTTGGTAAAATTTTCCAAGAAGGGTATCTCTGTGGAGAGATCTATTCCAGGGCATTCCTGGAGACAAATAAGGGGGAAACAAATTCCCAAGAATGGACTGGAAGTCTAACTTGGTTCAAGTTTTGTATAATTAAATGTATCTATCAACATAAGCCATGCGTGGTTTTTCTGTTACAAGCACACATCTACCCTTTCTTATCAAAACATTGCACAGATAGTCTTATACTATAATTCATTCACAATTTCACAGTTTATGAGCATATATGTCAGCATATGAATTTCAAGATACAATATGTAAAACACTTATCATAATAACACCAGAAGTGAGTGTAACTACTGAGAGGGGTGCTCATTTCCACCCAACCGTAGGCTCAACTATTCCAATAGGATTTACAACTAGCCACCCCCGAGCTGAGACCATGATGCTACGAGACTGTGTCTTGGTTTGCCAGTGACTGAGAGTGAGGGTTACTCTCCCCCTTCTCTGTTATTACTCACTCTGCGTATCTCTAGAGTTCTCTTCCTCCCCTTGCATATGCCCCAATCGCTTCTCCCTCACACCTTATCCTCTTGCGAGGTTGCGTGTGGCGCGATTTCCATAGCACTGGTCAGGCCTGACGGCTCTACGGATGGGCAGTTCACCCCCCCCATCCCTCATTAATTCCTGAGGATCCATCTACCTACTAGCTTGCGAGACATTTAATTCGGGGCCAACGAACCGCTCTTGGTTCTCCGAGCCAGTGGAGTCCAAATATGGTATTGTTTTCGATGGAAGTTAACACCACCATTCTAGGTGCCTTCCACCGCCTTTCTCCAGCCATCGTGGTCTCTTTTTCAGCATATCCCCTCTCAATAGTCCTGCAATATATATATATATATATATATATATATATATTCATAATATTATTCACATTCATCGACCTTTTCCACAAGGTCCATTCACATCACACATTCACATTTCTAAGTTTGCCACAGTTCTTGGCTAGTCCAGTTATTTTTACAAACTGGGGGAATCAGGGTGTTACAGGCTCCTTATAGTTTCATCCAGATCTGGAGGGGTTTCCACCGCCCTCCTTTCATCATATTCTTCGTCTCTATTGTGGGATCCATCCCCCACTTCCTGAAACATCACCATCCTTTATTCTTGGAGTTTTCCCATGATTCACTAATTTCTCGAGTGTTGACAAAACACTTATTGTTAGCTAACCGTTTATTAGTTCATGAACAATACAGGATTCAATTTCTTAAATGCATACACACAGTAGAAAGTTTCATTCTTTTCTTTAATAACATTTTTAATCAAACTTTTTAAGAAAGAGGTAAGCTAGAGTGTCACTCTTTTAAAATTACTCAAAATAGAGTTTTTGCGTGACTCATCCATGAGCCCAAGCAGGCCAAGTGTTGTAACCATTTTCTAATACCAATTTGTAACACACCCGCGTTGGGCAAAGGAAAGTAACAGGTGGAAAACAATTTTCATCCTCCTTACAAGAACAAAGCCTCTTTATTTCTATGGGTTTTGATTTGGAAAATCCAGGACTCAGCCTGAGCCTCTGGTCAAGATTCTCTGAGTCTAAATCAAATGAGGTTTTGAAACCATGATAGTCTCACCTCTAAATCAGACACAGGCCTTTTCGACCTCTATTGCAGGATTTATGATACTCATGACCTTCTCTTTCGTGCTTCAGTGAAGTCTCATAGTGTTGAGCGATAGATCCTTTTCAGATAATCCCTCTCTTGAATGTGACCTTGGGCGATGACCATGTGATTGCGGGTGCACCCACAAGCGTTTTGGAGTTAAACTACTTTTTGGCCCTCAATGCTACTACAACCTCCACATATCCTCTTGGTGAAACCACAGTTTGAATTATGGCCTACCTTCGATATCTTAAACTCCTCGCAACTCATGTCCCCGCAATGCTACGAGATCGTCAATCTCACAATGTTGACGATAATGACTAAATTGAAAATTCATATATGTGCCTTAGATCTACTGACCAACTCTTCTCCCTCTGAATCAACAGTCGATATCTCTTCGCAATTTCATAGTTCGTGAATTTGAAATCTCAAACCTAGCTTCCTTCCACACGTCAATCCCCCAGAGTTGATGATCCACATACACCTATCCTACTCAATTAATGGTTCTACTCCCCCCTTCATATATTTGACCTTTCACTCAGATCAACGAACCTATGACCCGCTTCTCGATCGACAGTCGAGATCTCCTATGGGTCTCCGGAATTCTGAGATCTCAAATCTCAAATGTCTTTTCCCTAATGGATTTTACCTGGAGTCTAAGATCCACCAATTCATGTCCTCCTGATCCAATGATCGAGGATTACTTTGGGACTTTACTCGGAGTGTATGGATCTATGCCATGTTCCTCTTAAATCTGACGGCTACAAATCACTTCGGGACTTTACCCGGAGTTCACAAATTTGTGCCACGTCTCAATTAGATCTCATGGTCCAGATATTTTTCTGGGAATTTGGGTCTCCGTGCTCCAATGATATCAGTTCTCAACTAAAAAACCACTTCATATTTTCCCCGGAGTTCAAGATCTTTTGACAAGTGTCACCTCACGGATCAATGACTCACGGTCCTTCAACTATTCGGCCTTCGGGAGTCTCAAGTTTCAAACTCACCTCCTTATGAACTCGTGATATCTGACGGCTCATGCTCACTTGACCAATCCAACTTTTGAGGTTAACTTCATATGATCTGACGTCTTAAGTCTTTTCGGGTGATCGAACGCTTGAGATTCCTCTTCGATGTTCCAGAGCTCCAGACTTCAGGAATCTCAAGTTTCAAACCCTGATAGATTCTCTCTCATCTGTACGCAAAATGGTAAGGCTTGTGCACTTCCTTTTGATCCGACAACTGTTGGTATCTTTCCACTATGATCCAATGATCACGATCATTCTTCCTCTTGAACTTCTGATATCCCCTTGCCAC
Source organism: Picea engelmannii (assembly GCA_009831015.1). Lineage (NCBI taxonomy): Eukaryota > Viridiplantae > Streptophyta > Pinopsida > Pinales > Pinaceae > Picea > Picea engelmannii. The sequence continues at coordinate 515,832 of ML783083.1, read as the reverse complement.
AGATAAATGGTCCCGATTCTTCCACGATCTGACGGTCCAGATTGCATCGGGATTTCACGTATTGAAACTCGTGAAGTTGGAGGGTCACTCAACTCTCTTCTCCTGATATCTGAAATGCCAATATCTCCTCACCAAGAATCCCTTCTCAATGGATGGATATGATCCTTTCACAAATTGGGACTTCACGAGTTCGCTCTCTTGTGCAACTCCAAAAAGGTTAATTCTCGTGCACTTTCCTCTAGATCCAATGATTGTTGGTCCACGTGCTCAGAACTAACTGCTGAGATCTGATCTCCTCTAGGCTTGTTTCTTGTCATATGGACTCTGATCTGATAGTCTAGGTGGGTCTTGATAGATCTTTGGATCTATGACCCAAATCACATCACAATTTCAGATTTCATAGGTTTAGTCACACCAACGCGCGATTCTCCCGTCGCGCGAACTCCAAACTCACTAATCTAATGGTCCAGGTGGCTCCCGATAGATCCTTAGATCTAAGACCCAGATCACATAATGATTTTGGGTTTCAGAATACAAAGGATCCTTCCCTTTCATGATGATTACCAACATTCATTGGACCTACGAAGGCTGAATAAGTCGAGGTGCTAATTCCTGTGTTCTTTCCTCAAATCTAATGGCTGTGATAGACCTCAGATATTTTTGAATGTATATCGTTCGTTCAACTTTCAAACGAAAGGATATAGCCTTTCGATACTTGAATTTATCTCTATCCCTCCTGAGCTTTGTCAGTTATGAAGGATTTAAGACAATTACACTCTTTCTCCTGGACTTAACACATAGAGGGATCTTCGACACAACTATTTTGCTCCTTCATCAAGTCTAGGACTTAAGTGGTTTTGGGTTTCTACTTACTGTGCAGAGAGACTGTGCAAATTTGCACTACCTCTCTTGAGCGTAATAGACTCCATCCTCACAGGGATTGTAGGATTCAACCTCAACATTCAGGGAAGTACTCACTTGAATCTAGGACGATGATGAAATTCCCTGGGGAAAGCACCTTCGAGTGATTAAACTGGGGCACATGGAAATTCAAGAAGTATTATAGGCTTTCAATGAAACAAATGCATATTCATAACTTAATCATTTAATACAGAGAAAGAAACCTTAATAGACATGTAAATACTCGCATGCATCCATTATTTGCAATTCAAAAACATAAGGCAAGAAAACACTTATCAGAACCATAGAGTGTGATGTGACTGATGAAAGAGGTACTTGTTTCCACCCAACCATAGGCTCAGTCACTCCCAATGGATTTATCATTGGCCACCCCTGAGCTTAAGCCATGATTCTTTGAGATTCAATCTTTTACTTCCAGCTCAATGAAAGTTAGGGACGAAGGTTACTCTCTTTCTCCCAATACAGAAAATAGATCAAGATGAAGGTTACTATACTTCTCCTGGTTCAATCTCTAATTTCCATGATCAAAACTCACTGTTCCTCCTTCATTCCTTCCTCAGACCCAAGAGTTTCCTCTCTCGTCTCTGCATTTTTCTTCGCAGGTCTCCCTCTATCCACCATGCTTCATTTATTGCCTCCCTTGAAAAGATTTCATGTGGCTTGAATCCCCTAGTTCCTGGTCAGGTCCGTAAGCCTTACCGATGGGCAGTCTAACCCATCCCTCATTAAGTCTTGAGAAGGCCTTCCCACCTAGAAGCCTGATGGGAATTCATTCCTGGTTAGACGGTTGTTCTGATCTGAGAAAATTAATTCCAACATGGTACTAGTTTGGTGGAGGTTAACACAACCATTCTTGGTCCCCTCCACCACCTTTCACAACATTTTGTGGTCTCTCTCTTAGCACATCCCCTCTTTTAGCAGTCATGCAACATGTAACCATTTTCTATTAAAATAATCAAAATTTACATTCATCGACCTTCTGCACAAAGTCCATCAAATTAAACTTTCACACTTTTAATTTTGCCATAGTTTCTCGGCCCATATAGTTATGTTTACAGACTGGTGGAAATAGGGTGTTACACTCTTTTCGAGATTGGTATTTCTACTTTGCCTCCTTGTAGATCTGCCTCTGCTCATGAATGACCTCTTTTCTTTCCTTCCTTAGAAAGGTTGCATCGGTCCGGATCCCTAGCTCGTGGTAAGGTCTGGAAGTCTTGTAGATGGGTACTCTTCCCCATCTCCTCATTAACTCTTGGGGAGGACTCTTCCAGCTACCAGTCTAAATGTTAATTCATTTCTGGGTCAGACGACTATTCTGGGTCTGAATCATTAAATCTAGTAAGAGACTGGTTTGGTGGGGGATCATCTCAACCATTTTTGGTTTCCCTTACCATCTCTCTCATAACATCATGGTCTATCTTGGAAAAACCCCCTTTCATCAATTATGAAACACTATCCATTTTCTATTAATAACATAAAATATATACATTGACCTTTCATAACAAAAGGTTCATTAAATCAAACATTCACACATATCTAGTCTGCCACAGTCTTTTGACCAATTATAGTTATATTTACAAACTAGGGAAACAAGGGTATTACAATCCCCTCTCCCTTAAAGGAACATCATCCTTGATTTTCTACCTTCCTATGTGCTATGTATGTACATAAGTAAACAAAAATGTATATGATTGTTTCATTTCATCCTCCATTTCCCATGTAGCTTCAACTGGACGAAAGTGTTTCCACTACACCTTGACCTGTGCAATGGTTCTATTCCTGAGTGGGATTTCCTTCCTGTCTATTATGCAGTTTGGTGTTGGAAGGAATTCTCCCTTTGGTTCCACCTGAATAAAAAACCAGTCAATTATATGATTAGAATCATGTACATATTTCTTCAATAATTAAACATGGAAAACATTATGTCCCTTCACTGTAGGAGGAAGCGCTAATCTATATGCCACAGGTCCCACTCTATCCAAAATTTCAAAGGGTCCATAGTACCGAGGTTCCAGCTTGGCACAAGCTCCCATTCTCAAGGATATTTTCCTGGGTCTAACTCGAATATACACATGATCCCCTATTTTGAATTCTCTAGGAGTCCTCTTTCTGAATGCATAGATTTTCTGTCTATCCTGAGCCACTTTCAGATTCTATTTTATCTGAATTACTTGTTGTTCCATTTCTTTTATCAAATCTAGCCCAATTGTAATTCTTTATACTGGGTTATCCCAACTGATTGGAATCTTGCATTGTCTACCATAGAGGGCCTCAAAAGGGATCATCTTCAATGACTCTTGATAACCATTGTTGTAGGAAATCTCTACCAATGGTAGGTAGTCTTACCACTTCTTAGGTTGATGTATTACATGCATCCTTAACATGTATTATAACACTTGGTTTACCCTCTCTATTTTTCCATCCGTTTGAGGGTGATAGGCTATACTAAATAGCAATTTAGTTTCAAAACCAACAAAAAAGGATTTCTAAAAGCTTGATGTAAATTTCTTATCTCTATCAGATATGATCTCCTTAGTCATTCCATGCAGCGTAAATATTTCTTTCATGAAGATACTGGCAATATCTATTGCCTTGCAAGTTTAATTGATAGGAATGAAGTGAGAAACCTTTCTCAATTTGTCCACAAATACCATGATGACATGATTTTGCTTGGCTGATTTCGGTAATCCCGTGATGAAATCCATGGAGATAGTTTTCCATTTCCATTTTGGGATTGGTAGGGGCTGCAACAACCTTGTTGGATGTCGGTGCTATGCCTTAACCAAGTGATGTTCTAGACATTTATACAAGTAATTAGCTATGCCCCTCTTCAGTCCGAGCCAATAGAATAGTTTCCTAGTGGCTGTGATCATCTTCTGATAACCATGATGACCAATATATGGTATTTTTTGTAGTTCATCCATCATGAACCTCTTAAAATCATCATAGTTCGGAATATAAAACCTACCTTCGTACTTCAACCCTGTGGGATATTGTTCTAAGTATGATTTTACAGTCTCGAAAAATGCATCTGTTTCTTGTGCACTTTTTACTCTCTCCCTGACATCCGTTTCACAGGTGTTTACAACTGACAAGTGAATCACTTTCATGCTTTGGCTAAGGGCATCAACCACCATATTTTCTTTTTATTTGATATGTTTGATTTCAAAATAAAACTCATTAAGGAGAGCCATCCATCTATATTGTCTAGACTTAAGTTTTGGTTGATCAAACAAGTACCTCAACCCACTATGGTCTATCATAAACACAAATATCCTACCTAGGAGGTAATGCCTCCACATTTTTAAAGCATGTACTATGGAAACCAATTCTAGATCGTGGGTCACATAATTGATTTCATGCTCATTCAATTTTCTGGATTCATAGCAAATTACATGTCCTTCTTGCATAAGGACTCCTCCGATTCCTTCCTTCCAGGCATCTTTACACAAAAGGAAGTCCTTGTTTGGGTATGCAATCTTCAACACATGTGCATTGGTTAGAAGGTGTTTCAACTCTTGGAATCTCTCTTCACATTCTGATGTCAAAAATAATTTAACTCCCTTTTTCCGAAGGGAGGTGATTGGGCAACTAATCTTGGAAAATCCCTTTATGAACCTCCTATAGTATCCCACTAGGCCCATAAAGGATCTGATATCATATACATCCTTTGGGGTAGGCCAATCCATAATGCCTTTGATGTTTTTAGGATCAATTGCCACTCCTTCATAAATAACATGGCCTAAGTAATGTACTTGTTTATGGAAAAAGTCACACTTAATAATCTTAACATAGAGTTGATGTTCTCTTAGTACTTTAAGTACTATATTGAGATGTTCTTCATTCTATTCCCTATCCTTGTAATATATTAGTATAGCATCAATGAAAACCAATACAAATATGTCTAAGAATTTACTTATTAATTTATTCATTAAGCACATAAAAGTGGTTGGTGGATTGTTTAGCCCAAATGGCACCACCACAAATTCATAGTGACCATATCTTGTCCTAAAGGTTGTTTTCTAGATGTCTTCATCTTTAATTCTGACTTGATGGTATCCAGACCTCAAGTCAATCTTTGAGAAAATCATAGCACCCCTTAATTGGTCAAACAAGTCATCGATCCTTGGCAAGGGATACTTATTCTTTATGGTAATCTTATTGAGTTTCCTATAATCTATGCACAACCTAAGTGTTCCATCCTTCTTTTTCAAAAACAAGGCTGGTGATCCTCATGGAGATACACTAGGCTGAATGTAGCCTTTGCCCATCATTTCCTTTAGCTTTAGTTTGAGCTCAACCAACTCTGGTGTACTCATTCTATAGGGTGTTTGTTGGGCCCGAGATATGATCACTTTATGATGGTTATTATACACTTTTTCCACATGTACATATGTGTTTTTCATATTTTAAAGGAGCTTTTTGAAGAATTTTATGATAAAACAGTATGATCGACATAAGGTACATATGATTCATGTTTAATGGTTGTATTACGTATAATTCATCATGTTTTATGATTACCAAGATCTAATTCACATTTTTCTGGTGTTACAGGGAAAAACACACCACGTTTCTGCTTCCAGCACTCCTTCCAGTACTCATTCCGACACTTGATCTGACACTTTGTCAGCACTACGTATTGCACAAAAATGTATGGAAACTTAGTGGTTATGGTATTGGCATCCAGTGATGGGAAAATCGGGCACGTGGGTTTTGTTCATGCTTGCCCCCTCCAGCTACTAAGCTCCTGACAACTCGGTTTCAGTTGCTCAAGAGGGTGATTATTGTCTCGCTCTGTTTTATTAGTTAGGGCATCATTTATTGTAATTTGACAAAGTTAGAAGTGGTTTGACCCTCCTATGGTCGACCACTTGGTCTGTAAATGTTATAAATACCACTGAGGTGGTCAGACGATTGTTAAGTAGCATAAGCATTAGAATTTTCAGTGTGATAGACAAAAACATGATTTTACTTTGTTTTAAGTTTTTACATTGCCAGATTATGCCAGAACTGTGTTTTTCAGTTTTTATGGTGAATTTGTCTTGCTGAGCGCATGGTGTACTTTTAGGAAGTGACCACGACTTGCTGGGGGGACCACCAACAATCTGGTAACTGTCTTTGTGTTTGTTTATGCATTTCATAATTTAATTATTCTCTTTATATTCTTTACATGTATTTTTTATTGTGTTAATTAGTTTGTTGTAGTTTAATTGTTGTGATTCTCTTTTGCAGGTTAGAATGATGAGATGTGTTAGCATGCATTGATCTTGTAGATTAGGAACAGACTTGCAAGTCTCTATATTAACCCCGTGTGCAATTATATGTTAGATTATGCTTTCTTTTATGATTTTTTAGTCAAGTTTAAAACAGAGTTTTAATTAGAATAGAACAGAGTTTTAATTTGGGTTCTCTTCGACAAGGATTTGATGGATGGATATAATTAATTCCAGTTTTTAATTATAACTTGCTTATTTCAGTTTTATATAGATCTCGTTTAATTAGTTGTTGGTTAATGTAGATTGTTAGTTTACTTTTCAATATCATAGTTTAATTTCTGTTTTTAATCATTTCTTTATTGCAGTTTGAATTGTTAGAATAGACATAACATAGTTTCATTTTACGTAATTTCCTTTCCTAGAATTAAATTGCAGTTATATTTCTTAGTTAATGGTTGAATCTAGTTTTGCTTATGTAGTATAGAAGTATAATGATGATCTTGTTATGTTGTTGATGGTTTATATATGAATATGCAGGGTATTTAACATTGTTTTGTCATGGCTAAACTCTCATTGGATTGTTTAATCCATACCTTTCACTTTTCCATTGAGATTAGTGTTGAGCTTATACCACTGAAATTGTCCATTGTTGTCAAGTGCCATCGAGATATCATTCGACACTGAAGACATTCACACAACCACCAACATTATATTTGAATTGTCATAGGTTAAAAGATATTTTTCCTGTTTTCATGGATTAAGAAATAGTTTTCTTGCTTTCATAGATTAAAATAAATAGTTTTCCTTCTTTCATAGATATAGTTTCTTGCTTTCATAGATTAGAATAAAGTTTTATTGTTGTTGTAAGATAAATAGTCTTTGCTTTGATAGACTAGATAATAGTTTGATTGTCATAGATTAAGCATTAGTTGCTAGCTCTTTTTGCTTTCAATACAATAGATTTCCTTTCATACATTAGAAATAGTTTTGAATTAAGCATTTCGTCCACTTGCCTCTTAGGCTAGATAGTTGTTCAATGAGAAGTTTTAATTTGATTGCTTGCAGTAGTTAGTTGTCTTTGCCTACTTGTCTATTTGCTTTAGTAGGTTAGTTAGTTGTCTTTGCTTACTTGTCTATTTTCTTTAGTAGGTTAGATAGTTGTCTTTGCTTACTTGTTTATTTGCTTTAGTAGGTTAGTTAGGTGTCTTTGCTTGCCTGTTTATTTATTTTCTTTCATAGGGTAGTTTCTCATTGAATGTAGGTTGGCAAGTTAAAATAGTTTTCTTTTGTTATTTGCTCGTTCTTATGCTTAGTAGTTTGCCTTTGCTTATTGTTGAACTAGTTTTCTTTGAATAGGGTTTTTGACTTTCTTTTCTTAGGACTATCCATCGATCCTTGGCCCAAAAGTACYGAGGTTACCTAGTTTCAATTTTCTTAGTAGGGTTTGCTCATTAGATAGCTTTGCTTGAGTAGATTAGCCTTAGATAGATACCTTCATTAGTTAGACTATACTCCTACCAACCCTTCTACTTTTGGATTTCTACAMCTCTAATTTTACTTACCCCGGGTTAACAATTTAATTAAGGGGTTTTAGTGTCTTTTTAGTGCATATAGAACACCCATCATTTTTGGCATCATTGTCGGGGATTTGTCTCAAGGTAAGAAGTAGTTAGGAATTAGATAATTTCTATACCTTAGCATTAGTTTGGTGGCAGGGGAACTTTAAGACGAGAGGTATGAACCTGCGCATCTGCTATAGCAAGTTCCCCCAAACCCAATAGTAGTTTTTCTTTTTGTTTTTGTTTGCTTTCATGAATAGACCTAGAAACCAAATGGCATCTTTTTCTTTTGTTTTTGATTTCTTTCATGAATAGGCCTATAAATCCACACGGTAGATACATTAAATCAAAATCAGACCTTTCAACCAAGGTTCCTTTCAATCTCTTTGGGGAAAGGGACGTTCCTCTTATAAAATCCCCAGACCAATACCGAAAAACAGGAGCTAGCTCAACTCAAAGAGCTAAAATAGTCTCTGAAGAGACTAATACAGAGAGCACTATAGAACAAGAAATTGAAGCATCAATCATATTAGGACAGGATGAAATACCACTCGAGTCTTCCACAGAACCAAACAATACAACCTTTTCGTTTACAACACCACTAGGGGACCCTAACTTTAAAGATATCATAGAACCTGAACAGGTGAATCTTTTGTTTGGTAGTTCAAACAATGTAATTATCTCTCAAATTGACACATAAACTTTGGCACCAATAGTCTCAACCAACTTGAGTAGAGTCCCAGATATCCAATCCATAGGAAGACCTTTCCATCAAAGAGAAACCTTGTTTTCTTCAAAGGTAAAACCGCCTAGGTACTCTCTTTTTGGAAATATGGATGATCAGGAGGACCATAACAATGTAAGACACAGAGAGGAAGAAGAAACTGGAAACCAAACCGAAACTACCTTCAAATTTCCGATTTTGGACACCACTCCAAATGTCAACATGAAGAATATTCCTCTCTCAGCATTGCCTACCTTTTACAGTAAAAACAGTGAAGATCTAGACACCTTCCTATTTGAATTTGACATCTTTTGTAGGAGCTACAACTACATACAAGATGTCCATAAATTAAAACTCTTTCCTGCCACCCTCAAAGACTCTACACTAAGATGGTTCATGGGGTTGGGAGTATCCAGTATTAGGTCTTGGGAAGCCATGAAAGACATATTTCTAAAGAAGTACCAAGACTACTGCAAGACCAAAGAGTCTTGTAATGACATATTTAAAATCCAATAATTAGAAGACGAGACCCTCAAAGATTATATAGAAATATTTGGTTATATCTCCCAAAAGTCAAAATACCATGACCTCCCAGAGGATGCAGTTAGGGATCTTTTCCTTAAGGGAATTTCAAAAGAATATCTAGAGATGCTTAACATGATGGCATCAGGTGACATCTCTCATAAAAATTTTGCTGACATATGTGAAATGTGTAAAAATTACTCAAGGAGTAGAGACAAAACATGAAAGAATGTTCGAGACCCTTACAATAGAAGCTTAAAACCAGTTAGTTTAGGTGGTATTACAAGAGCAAATATAGGGAACCTTTTGGAAAAATTTAAGACATGTATCTTAAGCACAATGGGTTCCCAGTTGGACACCCTTAAAATAAAAAAGAATCAGGAGGAGGGAAATGCAACAATGAGCATATATTGCCCAAGATGCAGGAGGAAGCATTCCTCAAGGGAATGCCCATTAGATAACATTTCAGTTTGTGGCTTCTGTACAAAAGACCATGTAACTGAAAAATTTCCATCATTTCCCGGTTTATTAGCCATCTATAGGAGTGGAGATCCCAGGGAGTCTTCTTATGCACCTAGGAGGCCATGGCATCCTAAGAATCAATCCACATACCTAGATCTACAGTCTCAAGTTCCACCCTATTATCAACAAAAATAGTGGAACTCACCAAGTTGGAAAAACTAGTCTACTCAGTACCAACATCCTTTGATTCAAGGATGGAGGGGAGGACACAAACAAGCAAACTCTCAAGCTCCACCTATCCATATGTCAACCCATCATTATCCTCATTTCCCACCGAACACTTTGCAACTTTTTTCCAGGTTTTGTTCCACCACCTTTACCTCCTATCCCACAACAACAACTGCTACAATATCAAAATGCAAGCTCCCCGAGACCAACACTATTACTAGCACAACCAGTGACAAATCCTAATAACAAGCCTCCTCAACCTATTCACAATGTTGAGATACAAGCCTTCCCAACATATGTTATTACTCCCGTTCCATTACAAGAAATTCAACTAAGATAAGGAAGAGTTCTGGAGAGGTAGAGACCTTCAGTAGTCATCCAAGAAGAAGAAGAAGAAGAAGAAACCACCAAACAACCCACAGATGGCACTAGATGGGAAGATGTTATTATCCTGAAGAATCAAGAACCCAAGATTCCCCAAAATGAACCTTCACAAATTATGAAGATCCCTCCTTATCTAGATTGATTGGTAATCGAGAAACCTACCACCCGACCATAATTTGACATTTTGAATGAATTGAAAACTATTTGTGTCAATATTCCTTTTCTTCATGCCATTAAAGACATTCCAATCTATAGTAAGGTAGTCAAGGAATTGTGTATCAAGAAGCCAAGTAGGAAGCAAAAGGACCCTCCTACAGTACATTTGGTAGGAGGACTTTCTGAATACATATCAGGGCAACCAAAACTAGCAAAATATGGGAACCCAGGAAACCCCTTAGTGACCATAACTATTAATGAGGTCTCCATTGGAAACACTCTCATAGACCTAGGTGCAACCATCAATGTTATGACCGCTACTACCTTGGAACAATTACAGTTACAACCTCTTCTTTGGCCTACCCAAACCATTTTGAAATTAGCAGATAAGACTAGGGTTATACCTGAAGGAATTTTAGATGATATCATGGTTACTTTAGCCTCATGGGAGTACCCTATAGATTTTCTTGTCATTTATTCAAAGGATCCTACCAAAGGCCATCCTGTTATTTTGGGAAGACCTTGGCTAGCCACAACTAATGCATTTATTGGCTGTAGAAAAGGAGAAATGACCATATCAAATGGTCTCTCTATCCAGAAGCTCACCATTTACCCTCCATATCAACCTATTATGGAGAATCTATGGTGGCTTGAATTTCCATACAAGAATGAGGATTGGGAAGAACCCGCATTGCCAAGTGACAATGTGTGGGCACTTCAGGAGCACACAATAGAAAATGTGCTAAATGAGTTTATTTTTGCTATCACATGTGTGGATTTTCCACAGTCCTTTCCCCAATTCAAATACATGTATGGGGAATAATTTCAAGAATAATTAGACCCATCCATTTTTTCTTCGACATATTTTATTTTTGAGATTGATGAGTCTGCCATGTCTTACACTATACCCTATGAGATTAGTCCAGAAAATTTTTTACATATAAATTCCGGGCTAGATGCAGACCAACAAAAATAGTTAGTAGATATCCTTAAAAACAAATCAGGAGAGTTTTCCTCATAATACACTGACATGAATGGTATACACCCTGACACATGCATCCATCACATATATACCTAGGGGGGAGTTGTTGGAAGATTGGTTATTGTCATTGATGTCAACCCTAGTCATGGGTTTTGGACCGCAAGATTGATAAATGTATTTGGACATGAAAGACAATGCACATACATATAAAACACCCATGAATGGATAATATACATCATGTTGTTTCAGGTGGTATGTGGAACATCATGTGGATCCTCATGGTTGAGGAGAAATGAATTTTTGAAGATGACAAAGTGAATTGAAGAAGGAAGTACATGTAGGCCCTGAAAATAATTAAAGAAAAGAATTACAAAATAAGAAAGTGCCAGGTCAGACCTAATGTTAAAAGGAAGTTACATAAAAGGTATGACTAAACATCATTATACATTCATTTGATACAAGTCGAATTTCAGAGCGAATAAGAAGTAAAAGAAGGCTGGATTTCAAGGGAGGATGAAGTCTTTTGGTGATGTGTTCTAAGGTATGTTATTTTCTGGTCATCTTACCATTTTTGCTATAACTTTTTTTCTAGAACGATTCATATGGTGAAATCACTATGGTGTTGAGAAGACATATCAAGGTACCTCTGGTAAAAAATTATGCTCTTTATTCACTATAATTATGGAGATACACTCTGTGGAAGATAGGGTTTGTGACCAGTCCTGAAGCTAGTCAATAAACAGGTGTTCCGGGTAAAACAGTCATAACTTCTTCATACAGAATCCAAATGAAGTGGGACCACTTCCATTGGAAAAATTATATACTTTAGTTTCTTTTATGCGAGTTTTAGAATCGGATGTGAAATATTGAGCTCGAGGCATGTTGTACAAGTTGGGTCTTCTGAACAGACTAGAATTGAATAAAGTCTACCATTCTTTCTATAGCCTCTTTTTAGGGAGGATTCAAGGAGTGAAAATTGGAGAAGTTTCAAAGAATACATTGAGTAATATTATCTATAGGATCAGAGTACTCCAAGAATTGAAGAATTGCAGAAATTGAAGAAGTCTCAGGAAGCATTATCAGGTTCTATGTGATGATTGGTTGATGGTGATGATTTAATGTAAAG
>ML783083.1:490830-503130 GCA_009831015.1 Picea engelmannii | reverse complement strand
TTTATCCCTCCCTTTACATTTGGAAGTTGAAGCTACCTTTGGAAGTCATTACTTCCCTTGAACAATAACTATTGATTATTTCTCATATATTGTGCATGGTGTATTGTGGTGCATTGGTGTAAATATTATACTATTGTTCATTTCTCATTGGATATAGTTGAATGGTTTAAGTATAAGTTGAAAAAGGTTTTAAATTTTACTTGATACTGATTCACCCCCCTCTTAGTATCAACAAAAGTAACACTTGTTAGGCAACCCTAGAGAAGGATGAACCTAGCACTTAAAGACATATTCAAGGAGGAGATCCAAAAAATTTTAAATGTCAGATTTATCTATCCCATCTCCGTCAGTAAGTGGGTATCCCCTCTTGTAGTGGTTCCAAAGAAAGTGACCAGGAAATGGAGAATTTGTGTTGATTTCTAGGAACTCAATAAAGCCACTCTGAAAGACTACTTTCCTCTTCCTTTCATTGACCAAGTTCTAGATACCTTGTCCGGAAAGAAGTATTTCTCCTTTCTAGATGGGTACATCAGGTACAATCAGATTCTTATAGAACCCAAGGACCAAGACAAGACTACCTTTACTTATCCTTGGGGCACCTATGCCTATAGGGTCTTACCATTCAGATTGTGTAATGCTCCTGCCACTTTTCAATGAGCAATATTAGGAATATTTGCCGATCTTATTCATGATTGTGTGGAGGTCTACATGGATGACTTCATAGTCTATGGCAACACTTACCAGGAAGCCTTAGACAACTTAGAAAAATTCCTCATCAGATGCCAGGAAATGAACCTATCTCTAAGCCATGCAAAATGCAAAATGTTGTTAACTAAAGGAGTGGTTCTAGGACACCATGTTTCATCTGAAGGGATAGAAGTCGACCCTGCAAAGATTGAGGTCATTGTCAGACTTCCACCCCCCAAGAATTAGAAAGAGGGGAGAAGCTTTCTTGAACATGACAGATATTACCGACAGTTTATTGAAAATTTTACAAATATTGTTGCACCTATGTTCGAATTATTAATAAAAGATGTTGACTTTGTTTGGGATGAGCACTGTCAAACTACCTTTGAAAAATTGAAAGCTAAGATGTCTGTGGCACCAGTTCTTAGAGGGCCCAATTGGACTCTCCCATTTCATATATCCACTGATGCCTCCGACACCGCAATAGGAAGGGTATTAGGGCAGAAAGAGGACCAGTAGTCCTATGAAATTCATTTTGTAAGCAAGAACTTGTCCCCTGTCGAGTTAAACTACACAGTCACTGAGAATGAATTCTTGGTAGTTGTTTATGCTATCAACAAATTTCATCATTACATTATAGTTTATAAAGTATTTGTACACACCAACCATTCTGCCATTAGATTCCTCATGAATAAACCTATAACTAATGGCCGAGTGACTAGATGGATCTTGTTATTGAAAGAATTTAATATCATTGTGCTTGACCGATCTGGAAAGGATAATGTAGTAGCTGACTTTATTTCCCGAATAAAAAATGAGTATGATGATATCCTTGTAGATGATAATTTCCCAGACGAGCACCTCTTTTCCCTTTTTTTCAATACCCCATGGTTTGCGGATATGGAAAACTATCTGGCCACTAGGAAGTTACCGTCTCATTTGTCACCTCATGAAAAACAAAAAATTATTACACAAAGTGCTAATTACTCTTGGGTTGGTCATGATATTTTTCACGCAGGTCCTAATTTGATTATTCGTAGATGTGTTCGAGAGGACGCGGTACCTGATATACTACAAAATTGTTATGATGGACCATGTGGTGGCCATTTTTCTGACAAACGTACAACATATAAGGTGTTACATTCGGGTTACTATTGGCCTAGAATTTTCAAAGATGCTGCCAAGTATGTGAGAAGTTATGATAGTTTCCAAAGGATAGGAAGACCTACATATCCTCACGAAATTCCTTTGCAGGCCCAAGTTATGATAGAACCCTTCAAAAAATGGGCCCTCAACTTTGTAGGACCAGTTTCACCCATGTCCCGTAGGAAGAACTATATTTTGGTTTGTACGGACTATGTCACCAAATGGGTAGAGGAAAAATCCCTATTCAGGGCTACAAAGAAGTCTGTAGTCGAATTTATCTGTTGGCATAGAGGCATACCCAGGGTTCATCTCCAAGAGCGCACCAACAAGCCCTAGCTACTGGCCCTTTCGGCAGTGCCTGCGAAGCAGATGCATTCTCACCCGAAGCAGCTATGAGGGGGTTGCAAGATAGAGATGTCTACAACCAGAAGAATATCAAGTGGTTCTCATTACAACAACAACATAACATGCATCTATCATTCAAATAGCTAGATCTACCCTTCAAAGCTATAGATCTGATCTAATACAATAATGCAGATAAAAATATAACAACATCAGAGCTCAAAGCATCAATCACACACACAACAATAGATGTACGTGGTTCACCCTCTCTCTAGGGCTACATCCACAGAACTATGCTTATGATATATTAATATAAAGCTTACAGTTCTGATCTGCACTCTTGGCTATTAGATCCTCTCTCTCCATTTCTCTTTCTATCTCCCTTCCTGTGCACCCAGCTGCAGGACTTGATCTTCACACCCAACTGAAGATATTACAATACTAGAAGGCTCTCTCTCTCATCACTTCTCTCACCCATAATACAATATTCTCCCAATGAAAAATGATCAATAACAAGACTCAACTACAATACTGACCCGACCTAGGTCCTCTTGACCTCTATTTATACATTACAATCCTTCACCAACAACCTCAGGTTGAAACCTAGGTGTTAAAACCTTAATTACCAAAACCCTAGGTGTCTACAACCCTAGGTCAACTTGACCCATTCTTTCCGGGCTTCGCCTATCTTTCCTTATTCATCTCGTGGTGCTCCAAGGCATCTAATGCTAGCTTTTTCCACTTCCTGAGTCATCCTCGGTCCATATTCCTTACTGATTTGTCATCCTCGATCTCCTCATCCAATGACTTGCTTTTCCGCACTTCGCTCCATCTTTTTTGTTCTTTTTCTAACTTCAACCCAATGACAATCACTATGTCTCCCACGAAGCTCGATTTTTACCTTTTTTTCCTCATTCTTCACTTCCTTCCATAACCAAGGGCCAATAGGCCCCCAACACTCACTTTTGACTCATCCCAAGGCACTTGAGATCTGATCCTCTTGTTTTACTTCGACTTCTGACTGCGGAGTGCAGTCCTTGATTTCTTCTTTATGCCTCCTTTCCATCCTTGTGAAAACTGTATTTTCTGTTTCTGGTACCTAGTTTCAACTGCACCTGGTACCTGGACCCTTATCTTCTTGATTCTACTGAGGTGACTGGTTGTCATAGTACAACTTCAGCTGACTCCCATTCACCAAGCCTTCCTTCTAGTCTCCTTTCAATGTCTTCAGCTGCGCAACTCCTCCTTCTGTAACATAGGTAATCTCATATGGTCTGAGCCAATGCGTTCTAAACTTCCCAGTGTGTTTGATAAACTTACTTTCATATACCAGTACTAAATCACCTTTCCTGAATATCTTCTTCTTGATGTGTCTGTCATGATAGGCCTTTTCTCGTTCCTTATTAATTTGCTGATGGAAGCATGCAATGAATCTGTCTTCTTCTAGTTCGACCAACTTTGCTAGCCTCTCATGAATAGCACCAGTATCATCCATATCTATAAATGCAACAATTCTTAATCTTGGTACCAAGTACTCCATTGGGACAACAACTTCAAGACCATAAACCAACTTGAAAGGGGTCTGCATTGTTAATTTCTTGCAAGTGGTTCTATAAGCCCAGAGTACTGCTGGTACTCTTAAATCTGAGTCATCCCTGTTCACACTGCAAATATTTTTCAATGTTGTCTCCAAGATATTTTTGAATGCTTCAACCATTCTATTTGCTTGTGGATGATAAGGTGTACTCTTCTAATGGTGGACTACAAATTCTTCAGTAAAGGCTTCAACTATCTTATTGATGAAGTGTGTACCTTGATCACTCATAAGGACCTTAGGGAATCCAAACCTGGTTATTATATCATTAAATATAAAACGCACAGCTGTAGCTTCACTACAGTCCTTGACTACTCTTGCTTTGACCCATCTAGTCAGGTATTCTGTCGCAGTGATAATATACCTTGCTCCTGTGCGCTTTCCTGGTGGGTTTATAGGTCCCACGAAGTCAATGGCCCATTTTTCAAATGCTTGTAGGGTCATCTGTGGTGCTAATGGAATCTCATCTCTTCGGGATGGTTTTCCAACTCACTGGAATACATCACATGCTCTGGTATATTCTTTAGCATCTCTGTGTAATGTAGGCCACCAAAGGCCAGCTCACAAAACCTTCTGCGCAGTTTATTTTTCTACGTAATGACCTTATACAATGCCTTCATGAGCTTCTTCGAGGATCATAGGGAATTATGCCTCCATCAAACATCTGCTTAGGATCTCATCAGGTCCCATTTTATATAGTTGACCAACTATCAGTGAAAAATCTGCAGCGCGCACCACTAGATGTTTCTTCTGTGGAATTTTGTACTCGGCTGGAGTAATTCATGTTGACAAGAACTGGACTATGTCTGTGAAGTGGTCATCAATATTTATAATGGTGAGTAGTTGTTCATCTGGTAGTGTGTCCTCCATACTGGTAGGTTCTTCACCATGATCCAAACTCGACAGGTGGTCTGGGCCCTTATTCATTCTTCATGGCTTAACTATGATCTCAAAATCATATTCTTGACACAGGAGAAACCATCTGCATATTCTCCCCCCCAACACTGGCTTGTTGACTGGGTACTTCAACTCAGAGTGATCAGTAAACATTTTAAAGAGTGCTCCCAACAAGTAGTGGCATAATTTCTGCAATGCATACACCATGGCTAGTCCCTCTCTCTCTGTAGTAGTGTAATTGATTTCAGATGTGGATAGATTTCTATTGGAAAATACTAATGGATGATCAATGTCCCCTTCTCTAGGTTGTGCCAGTACTTCTCCTAATGTAATAGAAGATGCATCAACATGTACATGAAATTCCTTGCTCCAGTAGGGAAAGACTAGAATAGGCGCAGTGACCATCTTTTGTTTCAGTGTGTCGAAGCTCTACTGGCATTCGTCTTTCCAACCAAACTGACAGTCTTTATTTAATAAATTCTCCATTGGCGCATTAATCTGAGCATATCCTTTGATAAATTTCCTGTAATAACCAGTATGTCCTAGCGTAGTGCGTAGTTGTTTAACTGATGTAGGTGGTGGTAAATCAGCTATAATTGCAATTTTGGATGGATCCACCCACAATCCTTGCTTGCATACAATATGACCTAATAGTAATCCAAATGGTGATAAGAAGATGCACTTCTTCAGATTCAAAGCAATTTGACACTACCTGCATTTATCCAGCATTAGCCTTAGACATTCAATATGATTTTTCAACAAACTAAAAACAATCCAGTCATCAAAGTATGCTTCTAAAAAATTATGCAAAAATTCTTTGAATGCTTCAACCACCACCTTGGAAAAGATGGTTGGAGCATTCTTCAGTCCAAATGGAATTACTGTATATTGGTAGGATCCCCACTCTGTGGCAAACGTAGTCTTATGATAGTCCTCCTTGGCGATGCAGATATGATGGTATCCTGAAAACCCATATGTAAAAGAATACACTTCTTGGCCTCCCACGTCATCCAGCACTTCATTTGTGAAAGGTGTAGGGAAAGGATCATGAAAACAAGCATCATTTAGCTTCCTAAGATCTATGCAAATCTTGATCTCACCTGTCTTCTTATCTTTCACTACCATGGGGATAATCCACTCTGACTCGTCAACAGGTTCAATAATCCTTTCTTCCATCATTCAGTCGAGCTCAATCTTCACTTTTTCCTTATATGTCGGGTTCAATCTATAGGGTCTTTGCTTGACTAGCTTCGCATCTGGTTTCAAAGGTATTCTCATTTCTCCCATAGGTCCTTTGATTCCCTTCATATCAGTGAATTGGGTCATGAACATATCCCGATACTCGTGCAATAATTCTGTGTTTTTGTTAATGGTAGGAGCGTCACAGTAATCTCCGACATTGGCAAGCTTTGGTGTGTCCTCTGTCCCTATATTGACTTTATTTATCTTTATCGACTTTCCAATGAATGGCAGTTCAACTCCTGGTCCTTCCACATCTCCCTGACCTTCTATTTCTACGATATTCACCTTCCTTGGATAATCATCTTCATCGACATTAATGTTGTAGTAGGTCTACAGTTTCTAGAGGGGTGCAGTCCATTCATCCTCTTATTTCTCCAAAGGGAGGCCATATGCCTCCTTAAATAATTTCTATCTCACCATCTGTAGTGCTTGATCTACAGAAGGAAATTCACTATCAAACAAAAAGGTGGGTATAAAATTATGTATCATACCTTCCCATTCTGAAGTGACTAGGCACATCTCTACTTGAAGGTGCCAGTTAATCAGGGTGGTATCCAGCGTATTGACGAATATGTGTACCCATTGTTCTCTATGAATGTAACTCCAGGCCTCTTCCCAACTTTTTACATGGTCCTTTGGGCAGCTTCGACCTATGTACCGTGCTTCGCAGCTTCCTACTTGTGCTAAAAACCGCGTTGTCATCAAAGTTTGACATTGTGTCTAGTCTGTAATTTTGCTTTTATGTGTCCCCCACCATCTTACTGGTGTGGATTTCATGGCCTCATCCATTGCCAATAGCCTCTGTTGTGTTGGTACACTTGTCTCAAATTTTGAAAAGAAGTTTTCTAAGGGGTTCAACCCATCAAATGTGGGTAGATTACTCACTATTGTTCCAATCCAATGAACTTCTCTAGTTAGCCTAACACATCTTCTTGTAGATACTTCATACATCTAGTTCTTCTAGTTCTCCAGCGCTTCTTCTGATTCAGATGAACATGTGTTGTCACTTTGCCAACCCAGATTCTCGTCAGCTGTAGGGTTGATATAATCCTATTGTCTGGCTATCAATTTGTAGATTTTTTCTAGTTCAAATGCGTGGTCCTCTTCTTTGATGGTTTTTGTGTATCGTGGACCCTCATTTGGATATAAAGGTGCAACGACCCTAAGGCTAGATTTCTCAAATGTCACGTGTCTTTTCTTTAGATAAAAAATAGTGGAATTGTTGTAGGCCCAATCAATTCCTAACAATGCAGGGTAAGGGAAGATATCATCAACAATTTCAATTACCTCAAAATATGCAAAGGTTCTCACTCCATCGATTTCCACTAGGACATGCTCTAATCGTCCAAATGGGATGACAGTTGCTGGTTAGCCATGCGAAGCCTGATAGGGGAATATATCATTTTTCATTTTCCCATCAGTGCCCAAGTCTGCTTCATCATGACATTGACCTCTGACCCTAAGTCTAGGACCACATAGTCTATCTCATACTCTCCTATCTAAGCATTCAAGTGTAATTCTTTATTTGTCCTTCTCCTTTTTCCAATTTGGTGCACTGCTCTATTTAGTAAGGGGTCTATTTTTCCTAGTTCATATTGCTTGATTAAATCTTGTAATTCTTGTATAGCGCCTTTATCTTGAATTAACTTAACACAAGTGTACAAGAATTCCATGAGTTTGATTACATCTTTCCCTTCTTTTGGTGATGCAGACGGATCAAACGCCTGAGGCATGCCATATTCTTTTATTTATGGTTGTCTCTTTGATGAAAAACCTTGATCTCCTTTGAACTCTTTTCTTTCTTCCTCGAATATTTGTCTTTCTTTCTTAGCATCGAACGTTGGGGTCTTTTCTGTATATTTTCTAACTCCATGGTCATTTTCAGTCTTTCCTTGGGCTGCTCTGTCTTCTCCTGTAGTAGCGCCTCCTCGAGTGATAAAAATGAATCTAGGGACTACTCTACGAGGTTCAACATATATCAATTGTACATGTGGGTTATGTTGGGGTCCTCGTCTTTCGTGAAGTTTAGCCAACAACACAGGGCATTCCTATATGACATGCTCGAAGGAGTTACAGTAACTATAGGTTGTGCAGGGATTCTAACAATCCCTTGATAAATGTCCTGGCTGCGTGCAGTTGTAACAGATTATTTGTCCTCGGCCTCAACCCATACCTTTTCCTTGTAGCCACTGCGAGGAGTGAAATTTCCTCTCCCCGGGGAGTTGTACTGCAGAGTGTTTCCTTATTTTTCTACTTCGTCTTGAATATTTTCTATTTCTCTTGACCTTTCATGCATGAGATCATAAGCTCTACAATCCCAATCATCATGCCCCAAGGATTTACAGAATGTACAATACAAGTTTGTGGGTGTTTGGACATACTTCTGCATGTAGTAGCACTCACCTGGGTGATGCCTATTTTTGCATACATTGCACCAGGGTAGGTTAACTTGCTTTAAGGGGCTTGGTGCCCCTGATGCCAAGTACTCATGAAATAAGGGAAAGTGTTCCTTATCATGGCCTTCAGATATGCATTTTACACACCAAATATCTTCCCTTTTGTCTTTTCCCTTATCTTTCTTCATATCCTCGATCTGTAAAGACAAACTAGTTAGTTGGTTCATGATCTGGCTAATGCCTGAGCTAGATTCTCCCATCGATGTTGATTCAAGATTCATGGAGATATCCAAATCTTACGCCTGAGATGCAATCTTCTACTGCATCAAAGGGATTATTATGTGTGGTAACAATGCATTGATGAACCATTCTTTGTTCTGTTTGTTGGGGATCTGGAAAGTTAATCGGCCTGCCATCTTGAATTTTTGGTCGAACTCCCAAGTAGGTTCTTCTACTTTCTGTTTAATATATTTTAGTTTTGTAATACATTGTGACTCTGACTTAGGTTTCTTAAACTCTGCAATCAACACATTCTTGATCTCATTCAGGGGCTTAGGCTATGCCAATCCTTGGACAAGTTTCATGTACCATCTTAGTGCACGGTCCCTTAGCGTAGTCATGAACTGGGTTCTCTTGATGACTTCATCGGTGATACTTTTAATATTCCATACGACCTCACATAGAAACCAATGTTGATCTAGATCTTCAGATCCATCTCCTCTAAATATAGGGATTCTCATTTCATCTGCCATAAAGCTGACTAGGGTTCTTGTCTGAGTAGATGCTGAGCTACTAGTAACAGTACTCTGAAGACTCTAGTGGTTCTGACTATTCTGACTGCTAAGTATTGTTGAGACAACAAGAGGATTAACGTTAATTACTCCAGTAGTTCA
The DNA here is from genome assembly GCA_009831015.1 of Picea engelmannii. Lineage (NCBI taxonomy): Eukaryota > Viridiplantae > Streptophyta > Pinopsida > Pinales > Pinaceae > Picea > Picea engelmannii. The sequence continues at coordinate 493,933 of ML783083.1, read as the reverse complement.
CGTAGTTCCTGAGGTTTCTGGCTCGCTTTGGCGCAGTTCTTTAGCTTCCCCTTGTTCTGTTTTGGTGGGATTTGGATGCTCTTCATCGGTTAGATCTACCTCTTCCCCACCATAAAAACCTTCTTCTCCGTAGTTTTGCTTAAACAAGTTCTCAAGGTGGACTCCTCAAAATACTTTCCCACTGCGCGTATGTCCTGCTTCTATGTCGTTGTCACTATCCGAGATCTTGAACATTAGCCTTTTCATGTCTGATCAATCTACTGTATCTTCAAGATGTGGTTTTCATGCAAGAGCATCTTAATTCTTAGCTTCAGGAAGTGAAAATTTTTTCCTATGGGTCCTTTGAAAAAGTATCTCTCAGCTTGGCTATATGATTCTATTCTGTCAATAGAAAACTCGGTGATATACCCTCCGATGGTACTATCAAACCAGTGATCTACTACTCTAGATACAATGTTGTCGACTCTCTTGACCTTCTGGATCAATGCTGGTGTCCAAACCGTAGGAGGTCTAGATATGATTTCAAGTTGTGTGTCATCTAACCTAGCCAACCACTCGTGTAGCTCTTGATGGATTCCTCCAAAGCAGATCTCGTGAATGTCTGTGAAGATGTATCTTTGTAGCCAATCTTCAGTGCTTATTTTAGGGTTCTTGTTCTGGGATTCAACGAAGTCCTTCTCTTGATCCTCTATCCACTTCTGAATCTCTGTCTTCAACGGGAACCACATTGACATTCCCTTAAAAGTATTCTTGTCTTGACAACAGAACCATTTTTTGACACAGGGGCAAACCCAGGGTTTAGCTCCAAGAGAATACCAAAAGGCCCTAGCTACTGGCCCTTTCGGCAGCACCTGCGAAGAAGATGAAGTCTCACCCAAAGTAGCTATGAGGGGGTTGTAGGACAAAGATGTCTACAGCCAGGGGAATATCACATGGTTCTCATTACAACAACAACATAACAAGCATCTATCATTCAACTAGCTAGATCTACCCTTCACAGCTATATATATGATCTAATAAAATAATGTAGATAACAATATAACAACATCAGAGCTCAAAGCATCAAGCACACACACAACAACAAAAGTACGTGGTTCACCCTCTCTCTAGGGATACGTCCACAGAACTGTGCTTATGATATATTAAGATAAATCTTACAATTCTGATCTGCACTCTTGGCTAGTAGATCCTCTCTCTCTGTCTCTCTTTATCTCTCCCTTCCTATGCACCCAGCTGAAGATCTTACAATACCAGAAGGCTCTCTCTCTTAGAACTTCTCTCACCCATAATACAATATTCTCCCAATGAACAATGATCAATAACAAGACTCAACTATAGTACCGACCAGACCTAGGTCCTCTCGACCTCTATTTATACATTACAATCCTTCACTGACAGCCTCAGGTCGAAACCTAGGTGTCAAAACCCTAATTACCAAAACCCTAGGTGTCTACAACCCTAGGTCAACTTGACCCATTCTTTTTGGGCTTTGCTTGTCTTTCCTTCTTCATCTCGTTGTGCTCCAAGGCATATAATGATGGATTTTTCCACTTCCTGAGTCATCCTCATTCCATCTTCCTTGTTGATCTGTCATCCTCGATCTCCTCATCCAATGGTTTTCTTTTCTGCACTTCGCTCCATCTTTTCTGTTCTTTTTCTCACTTTGACCCAATGACAATCACTGTGTCTCCCACGAAGCTTTATTTTTACTTTTTCTTCCTCATTCTTCGCTTCCTTCCATAACCAAGGGCCAACAATCTATGAAGACATCTTTAACCACTTCGTTGTCCCTCATGAAATTGTTACCGACCAAGGAAGTCAGTTCACTTCCAAGTTGGTGAAAGAGCTGACAGAGAAATATGGGATTAAACATCGTAAATCTTCTCCATACCACCCGCAAGACAATGGTCAGGTAGAATCCACAAACAAATTTCTAGAAGCCATATTGACCAAGAATTTTTAGTTACATCACTGAGATTGGTCTGATAGGTTCCCAGAGGCTTTGTGGGCATATCAGACTACCTGGAGAAATACCACTGGGCATACCCCTTATGAGCTAGTGTACAGGAAACAAATACTTTTACCTATATAATTCCAAGTAAGGAACTTCCCTATTGTTGGAGAATTAGGATTGAACCTGGATGAGGCTCAGAAGCAACGAGCCCTACAATTGAATGAGTTGGATGAAATTAGGCAATATGCCATCCAATGGACAATATTAGTCCAAAACCAAAGGCGCAAGTGGCATGAAAAGTTTATCAAGAAGAAACACTTCCAACCTGATGATTGGGCTCTATTGTTTGATTCCCAATTCAAAACCTTCAAAGGAAAACTTACCACCCGCTGGTTGGGCCCTTACAAGGTAGACACTATATATGACAATGGAGCTATAAAAATTAAAACAATTGACAATGGACAAGTCTCCTTTGTGGTAAATGGACACCGACTTAAATTTTATCATAAGCCCATTTCCAGAGAGGATTTTCTATAGGTCATGTTATCTAAAAAGGCATTGGCCTTAGTAAATGGGGAAGTCCCCCCTTGTTCTTGAAATTTTTTCTTAATTTCCTACTGTACATATGTAAATAGTTTTTGAATTTTGTTAATAAGGAAATTCTAGATATTTTTGTAAGTATTTATTTCACCAGGAGTACACAGTTTCAAGGATCCTTCTTCAAAACATTATTACACTTGAATTTTTTGTTTGCTAAAGCATCAAATGAATATTGACTTACTGTAGTTAGCCATATTTTTGCAAACATTCTCATTTTTTAAGGCATTCTAAAGAAGTTTCTCTTGAAACTCCTCACCACTATATAAGGAAGTGATACCATAACTATCAAGCCTAGAGGTCTCTCGTACAGGTTTTCCAATAAACCCGAGGAAGTGAGTCAAGTGTCTTTATCAAAGAGTAACAAGGCGGTCTAATTAGTAGTTAGCCATGGAAACATCACAATAATTACAAAGGAAGAAAGTAAGTTGAGCCTAGAGATACCTTTCTATTCTTTCTCAATGGTACCATCCACTACACACTAAATAGCTTGATTATATCATATCTTTAGATAGGCCACGTCTTCTTAAGTACCCCTTACATCGGGACAAT
>ML783083.1:354746-410716 GCA_009831015.1 Picea engelmannii | reverse complement strand
TCAAACTTTTCTTTAGTCTCACATGCCTAGTTTTGGATTAGTCAACAACCCTAACTTGAAGTAATCATAACTTTGTACCTGTAATGTATAAAGATATGAAACTGATATACAATGTTATTCAATGTCTCTTATGCAATTCCTCCAAGTGTCACTACTTGGAACCTCTCAAAAAATGAGTTATAGCAAAAATGACATACCTTGCTGAATTTTGGCTTATTCTAGAGAGCAACCGTGTAGAGCGTGCCCCACATGGAATATTTTTTGAATTTATCTGAAACTATTAAAAAACATACTACAAACTGTACCCTAACCAAAACATTTGGTTTCACTGAAGTTGGATCTTTTATGAAGAAGTTATGACGTTTTTACCCGAAACACCTGTTTTTGACTAGTTTTAGGACTAGCCACAAACCCTATTTTCCACAGAGTGTAACTCCAAAAATACGATGAAACACAAGATGATTTTTTTACCAAAAATACTTGGGTATGTTTTCTCAATGGAATAGAAATTTCACGGTCTGAATCATTATAGAAAAAAACGTTATAGCGAAAATGGTGAGATGGTCTGTAAATAACATACCTTAGAAAGCACCATCAAAAGAATTTATCCTTCCTTGCATTTCGGCCTTATTTTCTTCACCTTCCCTCATAATTTTGGCTTAGATATCCTTGGTTACCTCAGAAACCTATAGATATTCAATATGATCAAGTGTGAATAAAATGAGAGAGCCTTGCCTCTTATTTATACTCTCCAAGTAGCTTCCTTAAAAACATCTTCTAGGTCACTTGGCCCCACTTTCCTTATTTTAGGTTTAACCCACTTCTAATTTCTCCATTAAATTTATTATTGAAACAATTTATTTTTTATTCACTTTGAATTATAATACACTCATTACTTCACTTCATTATTTACCTTTTAAAATCTCTTAAACCACTTTGACTACTTTGACCTTTTGGGGCTTCTAGATGACATATGAGGGTTCTCCAACTTCGTAAGGCCATAACTCTCAAATCGTGAGGAGTTATGTGACGTTCGACATACCACCAGAAATGGAATGACATGTAATCTCCATATATAATAGTATTATATTAAAATATATCGTAACTCATACTGTTATCCATCAAGAAAACTTAGGTCCATTACCCAAACTTGAGGTCTCCAACTTCTCATGGCCATAACTCTCTAACCGTGAGGAGTTATGTGACGTTCCACATACCACTGGAAATGGAATGACAAGAAATATCCATATAGGATAGTTTACCTGAAAAATTCATTGTCCTTCATCTCATTATTCCATAATTAAGCATGGGTTATCTTACTCTGCAAAGCGTCTTTCTGTGAGGGATTTCACCATAAGGGGACCACTTTGGAGTTCATCCATCTTTACTTCATATCAAGCATGAAAAGACAATAATGATTCATATTTACATAAAAAAATATTGGGTCCATTACCCAAACCTTTGTGCTGCGGGGATTTCTTCAAGGGTTGACATCAATGACAACCAACCTTAATCAACACTAAGTTCATGTGGAAAGGAAATGGATGTTAAGTGGAGCTCATGCAACTTCATGAGTCCAGGTGTAAATCTTGACACGTGTAGTTTTATGTGGGAAAACGTGTCGTTCTTGGGGATTCTTAGCCATTCTGGACACTCTCGCCATGCTCTCACACATTCATGTAGGAATTCATTACTTCATTATCAACCTCTGAAACTTGTACGCATTGTGGAGCCATATCCCATGTTTTCTTATCATCAACTGAAACCTATGATCCTCCTTAGTGGAACAACACACCTATGCCTACCTAATCTTGTGTTGTACTTTCTTGTTAGGAGAAGCACCTATTTCCTAACTCGAAGGTTGTGGTTTTTGTTTTTACCTATGCACTAGTTGAACGTTGAAGTCGTTTTCACCTAAGCCTACTGCTAGCTATTTGGGAGAGAAAGTGAAGAGGTGGGTTGCCAGGCCTATGAGTAACTCTCTCTAGGTGAGAGAGATTGTTGGGGAAATGATTTTTCCTGGAGGGAGTCCAACAATAGCTACATATCTTTGATAATTCATGATCCGGCCTGTTGTTGAAGCCCTGGAAGGGAATTGGAGCAGTCGATGGACTGTGGAACAGTGGAGGTGTATATTCCTAGGGTGGGACATGCATGTGGGGAATAAGAGTCTATGAGCGGTGGGCATAAGTAGGCTCCTTGGAGGGAATACTTCATGTTGCATTGTGAAACATTTTGTAGTCTCAACCTAGCATAGGATTTCCTTTACCCTTGGTGTAGTTTAGTCCCAGCTCGGGCCTGACCCACTGCTGAGAGTGATGAGCAACATGGTCTATGGATGGGAGGTTCGGGGAAGGTCTGCATGCAGTTGGTGGACTTATATAAAATCTAAGTACCCCTTCTATGTTCATTTACATGTTGTGTATGTGGACATGTTTTATAATTATGTGTTTAACCTGTATATGTTGTACGTATAGTATTTACTATTATTTCCGCATTAATATGTGTATTAAAAAAATATGTTGTTTTCTTATGTTTATATATATATATATATATATATAGGCAGATGGTAATTGTTATTTATATGAGATAGCATGTCCTGGCCTGGGTGTCCTGGGTGTGTATGGTGTTCCTCAAGAATCTATGTGTGTCATATCCAAACAGGTGTATGGCCGGGTATGTTACAGATCATAGCTTAAACATAGTAGTTTTGTAGTGGCACTCCCTGACTTGGGTGGCCGACGAAGTTACAAATTGATATCAGAGCCTAGTTTTTGACACTGAGCTTGAATTGGGCTGTATAAGTGGAGATATAAGCAAAGGTTTAGAAGGAACTTTTGTTGAGAGAGACAACATTCAAAGTTAATAGTGTCCCCGAGTGCCAAGAAAATACATTGGGCATGTTTTGAAGCTCAGGAGGTATAGTAGTTTAAGAAATGGCATCAGAGAAAGAGGTCATAGTAATCATGGGTTCGAAAATGTGGAAGTTAAATTTGGGCCATTGGATTAGTTCGGGAAGGGACAGACCCCTCACAACCATTGGATCTAGAGAAGATGCATGGAGGTCAAGCACTAAAGTCCTTCTGACTTTGCCCCTCCTATCATTTTGAAACTATAAGCAGAGAATGCTACCAAAGTCCCGAAGCTCCGAAGTCCTGAAGTACATAACCAATCCGGACCATCCATTCTAGGGACACATGTCTGAAGGTTAATCTATGCATAGAGTTCGACAGTCAGAGGGTTGTATAGTGTTCGACAATGAAATCCTCCTAAGTCCCGAAGCATTGGATTCACGTAGACCTATTCAGAGGTTTGAAATTAAGGAGTTATAAGGTGTGCGCGAAAGGAATCTCCTGAAGCCCAAAGTTCCTAAGTCCCAAAGTGCTGAAAATGATGTGGTAGAATGATGTCACCTAAGGTGACATGGAACTACCCTAAGTCTACCACGTGGCACCTGTTTTGGTACCTTTGACAGACCCTTATGACCATTTGGGACCTGAAACATGTCTCTCACTAGTGGGGCCATGTGTCACTACATTAATTATTGACATATGAGAAAGGAAGATCATCATACTCACCGGTTCGACGTTTGGATAGTCTAAAGTGTTGAGAAGGTAGAAATATTCCAAAGTCCCAAAGCGACGGAGTCTTGAAGCTCCGGAGTAACACAGTTCAAGAGGAATGGGGAGTAGTGTTAAGGAAAGCTCTGAAGTTCTGAAGCTTCGAGAAGAGATTGTTTGGAAGAAACATGGTGATGTAATGCAAAATCCTCTGAATCCCAGAGCTATGAAGTGTCGAAGCAGGGATTGTGACGTGGCATGATGACATCACGTGTGGTGATGTGGACCTCCTATAGGCATGAGATATGTTATCGAGTTTTGTACCTTTCGTAGGTTCTTAGAACTAATAGCGACATAACATGTGTCACTCGACAGTGGGACCACGTGTCACCACTTGGATTGATGACAACGCAACTAATTGGACCCCAGAGGGTTCTGAAGTTTGGGAGTTCAGTGGTCAGGGAGTTTTTTGATGTGCCAAAGGAGAATTCGTCGGAGCTCAAATCTTTGAAGTGATGTGGACAGGTGATGTTACCAAGGGTGACGTGGACACACTAGACATTTTACACATGTCACCATGTTCCATGAGTGTTAAATAATTTCCACGCCAGTTAGAACTTGACATGTCACCCCTTATATTGGGCCATGTGTCTGCTTCTTGTGTTCAACCACGTAGTACCTCTAGGTGGTGGTTGTTGACTAGAATCCGACAGTTCTCTAGTCTGGTGTTCAGAAGGAATGGAGTATGATGAAGGTGAACCCCCCCCCAAAAAAGGCTCCAAAGTGCCGAAGTGACACGATGAGACTCTGGTATCCACTCTGCTAGGTGGCACACTAGTAAGTGGATATTGACGAGACTTCGGGAGTTCGTCAATCCTAGCATTCAGGGAAAAAAATGTGAAAGTTGTACGAAGCTCCGAAGCTAAAGCCCTGAAGCTTCGAATCAGTGGAGCTCTGAAGCTCCAAAGATGTATTGTGAAAGGGTTTGTCAGTTTGACATTCAAAAGAAGGGAGGCATGAAGTAATAATGGATTTTGAAGTCTGAAGTTCCAGACCCCCGAATCTCTCAAGGCTCTAGAAAATATATTGTCTGCTCGCGCATGATCACAACTCATGGTCACATGAGATTGGGTGCCAAAGAAAAGGGGCTAATGCCCGAAAACTATGTTAAAGAGGGAAAACCATTTAGGAAGGAAGAACGCAGGGTTTTGATTGTTCGGACTTGCATCAAAATTGACGAAGAAGGTATGTAAACCTTATGAGTGGATACAAAAAAGGTCCAAGAGATATTTTGGCTCTGAGAAAGGTAGAATGAGGATTGCAGTCTGTTGATTTAATCTAGACAAAGGAAGGCCTATGAGCCTGTGTAATTATATGTAAACATAAGTATATGACAGAAAAGGAAAATACTCTATTTTGAGTATTCTGAAGCCTTTGTAATTATGTCTGTTGGTCTGTATATTGTATACTCTGTGAGTAATAAGTGTATGTCTTTGCATAACATTGATATTGTGTAGTTTTAGTATAGGGCTCATGTTGTAGGGCGAGAAGGATAACTCTAGAGAGGAAGCCTAGTATAATCCCACATTCTAATGGAGATCGAAGAAACAAGGATAGAGACAATTCTTTGTTTTTACATTTTGTATTTTAAGAATTTATTGGATCAGATGTTGGGTTCAATAAGAAGCATGGATAACCCTAATGAAATTCTTGTTTGGGGAGAGAGTCCATATTCATATGGAAGATGATTGCTTGAGGAAACTACCAGCTAGATATGTCTATACTCTGTGAGCAAGATTGAAGACTTCTATGAAACTCTAATTTGGAAATAATATGTAACATTCCAAGGATCAGAACTACAATTTTGGAGGTAGCAAATCCATTATTTCTAACAAAGTACCCAATGGAAGCATGGTTGTATGATAAACTTCAGGATGAAGTAATGTAGGTGTGTGTGCACTAAAGAAATGCTAGTAGATTCATAAGAAATGCATCATATGCAGATTGGTTTTGGAGGTATATAGCCATATTTTGGGGAAGGCATTGTGTAAATCTCAGTTCATTCCAAAATTGAATAAAGTTCAAAGAGTAACTCAAATACAGTGGAAAATAATACTACTAGGTGAATTCCAAGATATTGAGTCTGTTATAGCACTCAAGAGTTGTGACAGCAATAAAGAGGTATGTTGAGTACATTCCAAAGGAATCAGCTCATTTCCAAAGTACATTGGGTTGTCAATCCGAAGGGATTCAAGTATGGAGAAGCCAGGACAATAATGACTTAAAAGTGAAGGGAATTTCTAATGAGAAATCAATAAGGAACCATGAATAAGAAAATGGTCCTAGGCATGGTTTTGAGTGCAAAGGATATGGTGCCTAATAATAATCCATCTTAAGTGGCATAGAGCCATGGGTGACATTCCTAGAGGTTGGAAGTATCACTTGAAATTACAATGGTAAAGTAAAAGTAGCGTTAAGTACCTTTATTTAATTTTGTACAACTAGCGAAGGAGGAATATGTGCATCCTTACAGTATGCTAGAGATTGGTTATGAAAGTCAAGTTTGAGGCTAAGAAAAGAGAAGAGAAGGATTTCAGAAGCCTCAAGTACTAAATTACTCAGTCAGGAAAGGGCTGAAGAAGTTCAGTCCCGAGAAGTAAAAGGATGTTGAAAACCCAAAGTCTATAAGACAACATGTTTGGAATTATAATTCATCCAAGTAGGAATTGGATTAGTTGGATCCATAAAATAAATGAAAGTTGAAGGTTAATATCAACTTAGCATTTGGCTGGGAAAGCAAAGGAAACAAAGAGTGATTTGACTAGAAAGTGCTTAGGTTAGAAATAATCTTGCATAGTGATTACAGTGAGAGCACTAGAATATTCAGGAATCTGGGAAGAGTTGAAGACTTTTAGGATCAAAAAGGAAAATTTTTATAGGGAGAAAGAAGTTTCTGCAATTTTTGTGGCAACAAGTATGTTATGGTTTGTTGGGACAACCATAAGGAGAGAATTCTTGCATGTTTGAAAGTGTTGATGGTGATGTTGTTGCAAATGGAAGGAAGCAACAAAAAGTTGAAGCGCTGATTATAAGAATGATAAAAGAAGCATGTGAGCTTCTACTATCATTATCTAATCAGGTAGCATCAATTTCATTAATGGAAGCTATGCATGTATGAGTTTTATTTACTCCTATTACATAATTGCTGAAGGGAATTTAGGTAAGAATTTCCTCATTCAGAGTTATTTTATAAAATCACAGTATTGTATTGTTTGAATGCATTAATGTGAATAAGATACCACTAGGTGTGGTAAAGGCTAGAGGCCTATAATAGTTATCAAATATTATTAGCTTTTTAATGCACAAAATGACATGGTAGCATGTCATGTTAATTTGGTTACGAGGTAATAGCCATAGAAATAAAATATAATAACTAGTATATGAATGATGCCAGGAAACTAGTCATGCATGAGACCACAACATGGTTGGATATGGCAAGGTATGGTTATGGAAAATTTATATACCACACAATGAACCAAAATCTTCCTATCTTTAAATAATGCTTGTGCTGCAACCTTTTTTCGAACACTAACGCACACCACAAAAGTATATTCTTGGTGTAGTGTTCGGGTCGGAAAAGAAGGCATCCAAATAATCAATAAGACAATGGGAAGTGTGGGGAGAATGTGTTAAAACATTGGCCATATTTACAATTTATTGATGGTGAGATACATGACTTAGATAAGGATCATTTTGAAAATCAATGCAAAGGTGTATTGAATAGATATACATTGAGAGTTGCACTCATGCCTAGTAAGTGGAAGAGTTGCACTTATGAATGATAGAATTGTATACTTAAATGCATTTGTTGAATACGTTTGTGAATGTATACATATTTATTTTTGCACATAAATAATTATACTAACAATAGAAATATTGATAACTCCCAAAGTTGAGAAAATTTCAGGAGCTGTTAGAAGTTGCAACAGGAAAGTTGCAAGACAGGTAGACACACGAATATTGACTACATAAATTTTTTTGTTCAGAAATTGAAGTAATGAACTTACTTGTATTTATTGTGAACATGATTATGCACATAATGATAATTCATTCTTTATTTAATAAAATTGTTTGGTATTGTGATTGGATTGCTAGGTGTAGGCAATTCTAAAATCACTTCGTAAGTTTTGGTACATATTGCAATAAAATTATGTTGTACAAGAAATATTGGAAATATGTTGGTTGAATGCAAGATGAAAGCATTACAGGAAAAGTGGTAATCAATATGGTGCTTGATGAAAACTACAAGGAAGATTACCTTCCTATTATTGCAACTAAAAAAAATAAAAAAATAAAAAAAATTATGAAATTGAATTTCATATTTTGGGAAAAGTTGAATTCCTTATGAAATTACTTTGATTTATAAAATGGAATGTTATGATGTTCTCTCATGAAAACTATATGCATGTGATACAAATGAGAAAATATTGATTAAAGTTGGAATGCTGATTTCAAAGAGTAGCTCTGGGGAATATGTTGATTGGAGACAATGGATCTTACCCTGTGGATCCCAATTGGATCTGGGTGTGTGTACACTTCTCCTTGGGTTTCCTTGGTAAAGGATGGAGCCCTGGAGGGAGAAGTGTGGGGATAGGTTCCCCGGTATGAGGCCTAGAGGGTACTTGGAGACCTCTGAGGGAAGTTGGAACTCCTTGAGCCATGATGCTCTGAGACTTCCTGTCCGGACTGTGTTGGAGTCAGAAGTGGTAGGGGTGTCGCCGAAGGACTTTTGAGTAGAGAAGGAGAACACTACCTTTGCTTGTACAAACATGTGGGGAATGAGAGACCGTTGGTTGGAGTGTTGCTGAGGTTTTGTACCTTGGCCTAGACCATGTTGGTATTAATTATGGACCTTGGTTATCTCAGGAAACCATTTCCCTGGTGGAGTCATATTCTTGCTTGGGGAACATCGGGGATTGTTGGATTTTACCCATTCATTGGTATTTGTATTTTCTACTTAGGATTCTTTATGGGTTATTATGATCCTACCTTACTATCATATATTGAACCTGGTTCAAATTTGATAATCTCCCAACAAAATCCCTCTAAAACTATCGGCCCCTCTGGTAGACCAAAAGGCAACAGAACACATAGAGTGTACTGCGCAGTCTCACATGAGATAACTGTATGGGTGGCTGCAATACTCAGGTGTTTGCAACATAGGAGTGAGTGGAGATCTTCGCTTGTACTCTATAATATTTATTCATTCATCCTAACATATAATTGTAGCAGTCATTCTATTCATGCATGTGGAATACCAGATCTAACTAGTTAATTCATTCATCTAACATTCAACAATTAATCATCCATAAAGATACATACATTCATTCACATAGCACAAGTGTTACCATGGTTCACCCCCTCCTGGGATATTTCCACAAAGGTATGGATCTCAATATTTTATTATGGTTCAGTAATATATCACGCTGCGCATGTTTACAATCTTAGGTCTTACTCTCTTGCATAGGCTCCTCGATCCCCGTGAGGCTGACTAGATGGCACTAGTCTCCTCATCCCATGATCTAACCCTCAGAATTGAGTCGCTCACTGCCTACCTAGATCACTAGCTTAATGAGTAATACATTTCTTACAACTTCCTCCTCCTCGATCAGCCCCCCTCTCGTCTGATCTCTCTACTCCTAGTGTGTCTCTCTTTCCCTCTAAGTACCACCTATTTTTATTCTTATCTCATCATCCATTACAATACATTAAAAAAACCATAACCCCAACATCGTTAGGTATTCCTTTCATGTGCGCCTTACCTACTTCCTTACACGTGCTACTTTTCCTTCTAGTTGTCTTTTCCTCTATGCATGCTTCTCTTCCCAAAATAACCTTTTCTCCTAACTAGGGATGCATTCAACAAGCCCCCAACACTGACACGTGGTTTGTCCCGAGCCACCTAAACTTTGTGCACTTCTTCAAAAGCTCCCGTGAGAACTTGGAACTTCTCTGTGAATTCCCTTACTTGTGTTTGATCCCGTGCGATATTTTCTCTGTGTGCGTCCTAATCATCCCTATTAATGTTGCAAATCTTTGTTAGTGAATTCTCGAGGATGTTGTTAAAGGATTCCATTGTTCCATTTTGTTTAGGATGATATGGTGTAATCTTTTGATGATAAACCTCAAACTCCTCAGTCATAGCTTTAATAGTGTTGTTAATGAAGTGAGTACCTTGGTCACTCATCAAAATCCTTGGGAAACCAAATCTAGTGATCACTTTCTCAATCAAGAAGTGTGATGTTGTATCTGTGCTGCAATATTTTACTGGTGTTACTTCTTCCTATGTTTTTAAGTACTATGTCGTAGTAATAATGTAATTTTGATTAAGGTTGGTTGTCATTGATGTCAACCCTTGAAGAAAGCCCCGTAGCACAAGGTTTGGTAATGGACCCATGTTTGTTTGATGTAAAGATGACTCATTATTGTCTTGTCATGGTTGATAAGAATTAAAAATGGATGAACTCCAAAGTGGTCCCCTTATGGTGAAAGCCCTCACGGGAAGACGTTTTGCAGAGTAAGAGAAAAAAATATTATTTGAGGAATAATGAGATGAAGGACAGTGAATTTGTTAGTGAAACTATCCTAGATGGGTAGTACTTGTCATGTTGTTTTCGGTGGTATGTGGAATGTCACATAACTCCTCACGGTTAGAGAGTTATGACCATATGAAGTTGGAGAACCCCTCATAAGTCTTATAGAAACCCCCAAGGGTCAAAGTGCTTTGCAAAATAAATTATTTTATATGAAGAAGCCCTAAAATAAGGAAAGTGTAAGGCTACATGAAGATATAAATAAGAGGCAAAGCTCACTCATTATACATACACTTGTACATATTGTGTATCTATTTTCTTGTGTAAATCTTCTTGTAAATACTTGTGGATACATTTGAAGTGGTGAACGTCTGAGGTAGCACAAAGGGTTTACGACGAAATTCTCATAATTACAACAAAACCCTATTTTCTGAGGTGTATGTGGGTTGTCTGTGTACAAGGTGTGTACATGTTGAGTTATACGTAGTTTTTTTGTGTAAAAGTTGCGTACATGCTGAGTTATATGTGGGTTGTCTGTGTACAAGTTGCGTACATGTTGGTAAATCCATGGAAACTTGAAGAGATGAAGATGCAGAGGTTCTAGATTTTGAGATCAAGCTCCCAAGAAGGTCTAAAGTGCTCAAATACATTAGATCCATCCATTGGTTAAAAAGGTATGTCTTATTTCTATGAATAGTTGGATTTTTATGTATGGATGAGGAATGGCAATGGAGATTTGAGGATTCTCCCTAGAGAGACTAGTGGATTCATGGGATCTTCTACATAAGTCAGATCTACAGAAATATAGTGTTGGTACATTCATCATTGATACTTCTTGTGAGGCACATATTGTATTTCTTGGCATATGGCTAAGGGTTTTTATGGTACATGGTTGAGAGCTTGTATTTGTGTAGTAGTTGATGTATTAAGAGACTGAATATCAGAAAGGGGTCGATGACTAAGATCATGTGAGGGATATTATACTTGTTCATGATTACACATACCTATATGACACATGACTATAGAGAGACATACTTGCCTTGAGTAAAGGTTATATATGAAGATGCATGCATAGGGTACAGTTACAGTCTGGATACAGTGACATGTTATAGATCTATGTGAAAGAAGTTATAGAGGATCAAAAATTTTCAAGAAAAAGGAAACCCTAGTTTTTAGAAGGCATACACAAGATGTATAACAGTTTGGTGGTGTACATACGTGGGCTGCATAACATATAGGGCTCATACATACGTGGTCCGGAGCACTACATGTTACATATCTGTTGTATTTTTGTAGATACATGTTTAGTTCAAGTACATTTTGATTATAGGGTAGTTGTATAGATTGGATATAGGTCAATGGTACAGGTTGATATAGTTGTACAATAATATATCTCAAAGTGACAAGTTGACAGTGGTTCCATCATTCTACTTATACTTCATGGTGGTTGGACGGGGCAAGGACAGGTGGTTGTAGCCACCTTCCAATTGTAGCTGGAGAACACAGGGGGTTGCAGCCTCCTTCTGGTTGTAGCCAAAGAATTGGGGAGTTGGAGCTTTCCTCAGGTTGTAGCCTAAGAAACTAGGGGGTTGGAGACTCCTTCCAGTTGCAGCTGGAAAACAAAGGAAGTTGGTGCTTCCAATGAATGTAATTCTTCAAGACATATAAGAAAAAGCATTCCGTGGTTTTCTCTCGATTTGAGTTTCCACGTAAAACGCTAGTGTATTGTGTATGTGTGTGATTGTTCATTTCCTATTGCTCATTATTGGATAATAATTCTACATTGATATAACACTTGGATTATTTGGAGAAAAAGGATTATAATTATGTTATTACTGATTCACTCCCCCTCTCAATAATCCAACAATTGGTATCAGATCAGGTTCCTTCAAAAATCACTTTAACCACTGAAAGGTAGATCATGGAAGTACCAACTTGTATAAAAATGGAATACCACAGTTTGATGGACATAAGTATGCTTTTTGGAGCATAAGGATGAAGACATTTATACAAGAACATGGATTTCAAGTTTGGAAATCAATTGTAGATGGATACACAACACCAACAATTCCACCAACAAATGAGAAAGCAATGAAACTTGGTGAGAATAATTCCAAATCTACAAATGCACTTTTGAATGGTCTCAGTGATACAATATTCACCAAAGTTGCACACTATAAATATGATAAAGATATTTGGGACAAGATTCAAAATATTTATGAAGGAGATACAAAAATCAAAGCATCAAAGCTTAAAACTTACAGAGGCCAGTTTGAATAACTAAAAATGAAGGAATATGAGAATATTGCAACCTACTTCTTACGGGTTGATGAAATAGTGAATGCAATCATAGGATTGAGAGAAGGAATCGAAGAATCTGTAATTGTTCAAAAGGTACTAAGATCTCTTCCTATGATATTAAACCCTAAGATATCAACACTAGAAGAAAGATTGGATATAAACTCAATAAGCATGGACGAACTACATGGAATCTTCACAGCATATGAAATGATAATTGAATAGGAAAATCCAAATGTAAAATAAGAATCCTTCAAAGCATCCAAAATATCAAAGCAAAAGAAGAAGGAACAATAAGAATACAACAACAACAACGACGTCTCAGAAGATGATGAAGAAGTAGCGAACTTCGTCAAAATAATGAACAAGGGAACCAATGATAAGTATAGAGGTAAGATTCCTTTAATTTGTTTTAATTGTGATGGTATTGGTCATTTTTCTAACAAATGTCCTCATAATAAAAAAAGAAATGATGAATGTTACTCAAAAGGAAAACACACATATAAAGGCAAAATAACTACAAATAGAGATTTCAAGAAAAACTTATGCATCAAAGAAGACATTGCATCATCAAATGAATATGAAATCAGTGACAGTGAGACATGAAGAGTTCTATTCATGGCAACAAAAGATTCTGACAAAGAAGACTCCGAAGAAGAATATGAAGAAGTCGAAGAAGGATATGAAGAAGTCGAATACGAAATTGAAGAGGCAGAAGTTGACTATCGAGAAGAATTAATGTGTGCCATAGAAGTCATTAGAAGAGAAAAGAAGAAAAGCAAGAAACTAAAAGAAAAAATAGACAAGAAAAAAGACACTCGAGAACTAGAACAAATGATCACAAAATTGAAGGTTCAAATAGAAGAAGATAAAATAATTGAAGAACCACTCAAAGAAAAAATAGAAGAAAAAGACAAGGTCATTGGAAACTTGGAAGCAGAGATTGTCACACTAAGAAAGGATATTCAAAAGAAAAATCTGCAAAATAGCTCAAAAGTTCTGGATGAAATTATCAGTAGTAAAAAATCTCATCTTGACAAGTCTGGACTTGGATACAATCAGGCAGAAAAGGGATAAGGCTCCAAAACAACAAAGCAATAAACAAATCCAAAAAGATATGCATAAACAATCAAAGGGGATATGAAGATATACAAGGAAGATTACAGGGACACTCCTCGATTGAGAAGATTCATATTTCAGAATCAACAACAGACAGATAGGCCTCAAGAAGAAGAAGGATTCATAAGAGCACCTCCTTTCAGAAGATCTTCAACTCCTAGGTATCAAACTATATATTTTGGTTTATGTTATGCATGTAATAATTTTGGACATAAAGCTGTGAATTGCAGAGCTAACAACAAGAACAATAACAAATTTGAGAGTCATACACAAAAGGGGTTATTCAAGAAGACCTAGTGAAACACAAAGAATAAGTTACAACATGTTTGAATCTTTAAGCACTGAAGTGGAATGATACAAATGTAACAATTTTGGACACATGGCCAAAGATTGTAGAATGACAGTCCCTCCTAAAGAACCTCAATAGAATAACAACAGTCACAGACAAGAACCTCAGAAAATGACATGGATAAGAAATCAAGATCGGTATAGCAATGAAGAGTGCACAATCGCTCTACAAGGTAAGCAGAAGAAACATGATTGGTATGTTGACAGTGGGTGTTCAAAACGCATGACATGTGATAGAGACAAATTTCTTACATTGCAAAAGGAAAGAAATGGATCAGTCTCCTTCAGAACTAATAATTCATCCAAAATCATTAGAGAAGGCACAGTCTGAATTGGGAACAAGAATGAAAAGGCACAAAATGTTCTACTGGTAGAAGATATGAAACATAATATTCTAAGTGTGAGTCAAATGTGTGACCAACGTCATAAATTTACTTTCGATTCACAAAAGTGTGATAAGAAGAGAAGGTTCAGGGAAATTGGTCGGTACAACTGGTAGAACTTCAAACAACATATATGTGTTAAGTGAAATTGGAAATGAAAAGTGTTGTCTAGGAAAGGAATATGAAATTTGGCTATGGAACAAAAGAATGGGTCACACGCATTTTGATAACCTTGTCAAATTCAACAAAAGAGAAGCAGTAAGAGAAATTCCCCAGATCATGAAGCCAACCAAGACTTTATGCAAGCATTTTCAATAAGGAAAACAAACAAAGACCACGTTCAAATCAAAGGAATATTCAACAAAAAGACCATTGGAAATTGTGCTTACTGATTTACTTGGACCAAATACAACAAAGGGATTAAAAGGTGAGAGATACTTTATGTTATCAGTTGATTATTATGCAAGAATGACTACAATTTGTTTTCTCAAGAACAAGTTAGGAGCTTTTGAAAACTTCAAGATCTACAAGGAAATGTTTGAAAATGAGATGGATTCAAGAATCAAGTGCTTGAGATCTGATAATGGAGGATAGTTAACTTGAAAGGAATTTATAGACTACTACAACAATCATGGAATAAAAAGGCAATTCTCCATTGCTAGGACACCTCAACAGAATGGAGTTGTTGAAAGAAAGAACATGAAAATACAGGAAATGACTCGAACAATGCTAATGGATTCCAAATTGACAGATATATTTTGGACACAGGTAGTGCATACAACAATTCACATTCAAAATAGAGTAATTCTCAGAAAAAACACTGATAAAACTCCCTACGAGCTATGGAAAGGAAGATGAGCAAATATGAAGCACTTCAGAGTTTTTGGAAGCAAATGCTACATCAAAAGAGAAGATGGCAGAATTGGTAAGTTTGACTCTCCTATGGAAAAAGGAGTACTTGTTGGTTACTCAAGTACAAGGAAAGCATACAAGTGTTACAATATAAGATTGAACAAAGTTTTGGAAAGCATCAATGTAACAATTGATGAAACAGGCATACCAGAATTAAAGGAAGAAGAAAACAAATCAATGGAAGAACTTTTCGAAGAAGAAGCAAAAGATGAAGTAGAAGAGGAAGATGAAGAGAATCCAACAAAAACAAAAGAGAAAGTTCAACAAGTATCTCCAAAGACACGTAGAAAATGAGTACAAAAGAATCAAATTTCAGATAAGATTATTGGAAACAAAGATGCAAGAGTTGAGACTAAAAGAAAAATCCATTCACCAGAACAAACACACCTAGCACTCTTATTTACAATCAAACCAAACTGTTTTGAAGAAGCCAACAAGGATGAATTTTGGAATAAGGCCATGGATGAAGAATTGGATCAAATAGAGAAAAATGACACTTGGTAATTGATTCCAAAACCAAAGAATAAGAATGTGATTGGTACAAAATTGGTTTTCAAGAATAAATTAAATGAAGATGGACAAGTTACAAGGAACAAAGCTAGATTGGTATGTAAATGATCTGGATTATTTTTGGCATGAAATGAGAGCGGAGATATAGTAACGAAATGCATAGAGATATCACAAATATTCAATAATATAACAAAAATGTATCATAGATGTAATGATAACATAGATATACAGTAATACATGATTTCTATTAATGAAAGAAATGTACAAAGATTGTAAAAATACAGAGTGAAAGACTCACTAGAATGGTGGAAGCTTATCTCTGAGAAGAGATGTGACAGCTACTCGCATTTGCAAGAAGATGATTAAAATGAGGCTCTAAAGGCCTTTTTACAATAAAAATGAATGCCAATAACCCTAGAAATCCAAAAACCTAACCCTAGGAGATGAAGTGCCAAAAGTCATGTGGGCCCTGGTTGGGTAAGTTAGTACATCAACTTCTCGAGGTCGTAACTTTTGCATACGATCTCCGTTTTAGGTGTATAACAACTCGTTGGAAAGGTATCGTCGAGGAGATTCATTTTGGGGGATAAATAATGGCTTTAGATATCATTAAGAACCTCTATCTCTAAAAACCTTCATTTGGTCCCTCGAAATGGCCCCGGAAGTTAAAAACTGCTAAAAATAGTAAATTGCCAAAATTGTCAGAAAACTATTTTGATCCAGTCGAAAAAGGTGGGTGGCCACCAATATACACTTGGATCAATCCTCCCTCCTTAGTAAGCAATGGTATCCATTGCGTTGAGTTCTTGGGGGAGAGGGAAAAGCATTTGTTGAATCTGCATCTTGGTGAGCTGCTTGCCTTGCTAGAGACGTCGTGCTGCTCACTTTGTGGAAGTCTATCACAAACCTATTGAGGCTTAGGCTATTCAACAAGTCGGGCTACATGAGAGGACGGTGTGCAGAAGAAATATTTGCACTTTGCTGAAACCTTGTCAATATGCTTTTGTTGGATAGAAGGTGCTTGGGGCAAGGTTGTAGTGGTTCCAATGTCCTTCTATTCCCCTTTTGAACAGATTGTGAAGAAGCTGAATTTTGCAATATGAGATACTACCTTGCGAAACTTTTTTGGTGGAACAGTAGTTGAAACTACCTCTGGTATTCTATAGAGATGACCCCCCAAAATAACAATGACACTGCAGGGTCAAGACTCATAAATAGCATGGCGCTTCCACATATATGGTTGGCCCAAGAGAACATCACAGACATCCAATGGAGAAACATCACATAATACCTCATCCTTGAAGGGATAGATGTTGTATGACAATTGACAGTGCTGGCTGACACAAAGATCTCGTCCTTGGCGAAGCCACTCGTTGTTGTATGGTTGTGGGTGTGGTGTTGTCGACAATCCCAACTATTTGACGACCTTTGCTAAGATGAGGTTCTTCTGGCTTCCGCTATCAACAATAAAATGAAGCTGGGTCCCCTTCACCCACATATGTGAATGAAAAAGGTGCTCCCCCTCTTCAGGATCTGTTGGTTCTTCTGGTTGAATTTCTACGGTCATGACAATAGCAATGGGGTCTATGTCAATGATCTGTCCTTTACCAGTATTTTTAGAATCAGATTCTGAATCAAGGTTCGACTCCTTGTCTTTGATCTCGACCACCAATGACTGTTTTGAGAGACATTCATCGGTGTTGTGAGAGGGGATTTTGTGGAAATTGCACCATTTTCCAGTGTCCTTCTTTGTCTTCCCGTGACCCTTCTTTTCCTGTGGCTTGGACTGGTTTTCGGGGGACTGTTTGTTAGGGTTGTCTTTTCATACTTTGGTTGTTGCGGATTTGCAGACCCGAACTCCCATTTGTTCTGGTGCCTAAATTTCTACTTGATTTTAACAGCATATCGATAGGCAACACCAAGTGATGATATGTCTAGAAAATCCATTTCAATTTGGATGTATCTATGTAGAGCCCCACGATATTTCAGAACCAAATTTCGTTTGGAGTCTTTGATACCCAGCTTGGTGTGCAAGGTATGGAATGTATTGGTGAACTCGAGAGACACTTGGCCCCTCTCTTTCCGTAGTGTGGTACATCTCATGTATTGGTCCTCATAGTTGCAAACAGGGTAATATTGTTCCTTTACCGCATCCACAAAAAATTCCCAAGTGGGTTCAGCCCCATATATTCCAGACTCCTCTGTGGAAATCTTCTCCTAGTAAGTTTCCCACCAATGTTTGACATGGGGGAGAGACATAAGGAGTGTGAAGATGATCTTTTCTCTGTCAGAAAAATTGTGAACAGAGAAATAACCTTCTAACAGATTTAACCATTTATCTAGGGCATCCGCATCTATCCGACCTTCAAATATAGGAATATCAAAATTGACCTGTACCTTAAAAGGTGAGGTGCCTCCAAAGTGGCCACTTGATGAAGATGCACCTGATGTTATCGGGAGGTGTTGAAGGATGTGGGAAAAATTCTCCATCATTTCATCCCTCTGTCACGTGAGAGCTTTCTCAAGCAACATACTTATAGGATCGTTTGCTCCTTCGTTTTTCTTTTCTTCCACCATTGAGGGTTTCTTGGGTGTGCGAGAGAAACTGTCCTCAAGAGAGACAAGATTGAGACCCAACTTTCTATACTCATACCTTGTCGGAGACATGCACTGAAAAAAAAATGATCAAGAACAACCTGCTCTGATACCACCGATCCACATTATTTTCGGCATGAAAAGAGAGTGGAGATATAATAACGAAATGTGCAGAGATATCATAGATATTCAATGATATAATAGAAATGTATCATATATGTAACAATAACACATATATACAGTAATACATGATTTCTATTAATGAAATAAATGTACAGAGACTGTAAAAATATAGAGTGAAAGACTCGCTAGAATGGTGGCAACTTATCTCTGAGAAGAGATGTGACGACTACTCACATTTGCAAGAAGATGATTACAATGAGGCTCTGAAGGCATTTTTACAATAAAAAATAATTCCAAAAACCCTAGACATCCAAAAACCTAACCCTAGGAGATGAAGCACCAAAAGTCATGTGGGTCCCGTTTGGGCAAGTTAGTACATCAACTTCTCGGGGTCGTAACTTTTGCATACGATCTCCGTTTTAGGCGTATAATATCTCGTTGGAAAGTTTTCATTGAGGATATTAATTTTGGGGGCTCAATCATGCCTTTGGATATCATTGAGAACCTCAATCTCTAAAAACCTTCATATGGTCCCTCAAAATGGCCCCAGAAGTTAAAAACTGCTAAAAATAGTAAATTGCCAAAATTGCTAGAAATTTTTTTTGAGCTAGTCAAAAAAGGTGGGTGGCCACCGATATCCACCTGGATAAGTAAAGGATATGCACAGATTAAAGGAATTGACTTTGAAGAGACGTTTACCCCAGTTGGAAAAATGGAAGCAATCCATTTTATTTTAGCCTATGCATGCTCCAAAAATGTTAAAGTATATCAGATGGATGTAAAATCATCTTTTCTGAATGGGGAACTTGAAGAAGAACTCTACATTGAACAACCAGAAGGATTTCGGTTTTCATAGAATGCAGATTATGTGGGTAAATTAAAGAAGGCCTTGTATGGTTTAAAACAAGCTCCTAGAGCATGGCACTCTAGACTGGATAAGTATCTGCAGCAGGTAGGGTTCAGAAAAGGAAGTGCAGACAACAACCTCTACATGAAGGTAAGTCAAGGTAATATTTTATTAATTGAAGTTTATGTTGATGATATTATTTTTGGTAGTGATGATGACAGGTTAAGCCAAAAATTTGCAAAAGATATGCAAAATGAATTGGAAATGTCGTTACTTGGAGAACTATTCTTCTTTTTGGGACTTTAGATATGTAAAGACAACCAAGGAATCTTTATTTCTCAAACCAAGTATATCATAGAAATGCTAAAGAGGTTCAGAATGGAAGATTGCAAACCAGTTATCACTCCCATGCAAACTAGTTGCAAGTTGAGAAAAGATGATGATTCGAAGTCTACATATCAGAGGCAATACAGGTCAATGATTGGCAACCTAATATATGTGACAACATCCAGAATATATGTAATGCAGGCAGTTGGATAGGTGGCACTATTTCAAGCATCACCAAAGGAGTCACATGCGTTAGCAATGAAGAGGATTTTCAGATATCTCAAAGGAACACAAGAGTTTGAATTATGGTATCCAAAAGGAAAGGATCTATCACTTATTGCCTACACATATGCAAATTGGGTAGGTTGTATTGATAACCGATGAAGCACCAATGGAGAAGTGTTTTACTTGGGTGAGTGTTTAGTATCATGGCTAAGTAAGAAACAATCATTAATATCTTTATCTACAGCCGAGACAGAGTATATTGCAGCAACATCATGTTGTACACAGGTTCTTTGGATGAAACAAACTCTGACAGATATACATGTTGAGTATGATGATCCCATTCCAATCTATTGTGATAATACAAGCCCTATCAGTATCTCGAAGAACCCGGTGATGCACTCCAAGATGAAGCACATTCCAATCAAGTATCACTTTCTACGAGAGCAGGTTGCAGAGAATAAAATCAGAGTTGAGTATGTGGTCACAAAAGAACAAGTGGTAGACATCTTCACAGGACCACTTACACAAGAATCCTTTGAATATATTTGCTAAATACTTGGAGTTATTTCTACTCCAAAATGAATGTTTTTTTAATGCTTATCTTATATGTCTTAGATTTACACGAGGAAGCACCATAAGAGAACAATTCAGTAAGGGGGAGAAACCCTGGATGGAAAGATACCTTTTCCATTGATGACAAAGGGGGAGAGATTTATAAGATGCAGAGGATAGAGGCATGGTTCTAGGGGGAGAAGATTTATCAGATATAGAGGACAAAGGCATGGTTCTAGGGGGAGCATTAGTGATATGATTTCATTATTGCATAAGAGTGTTTCCATCAATGCCAAAGGGGGATATTGTTGATTAAGCTTGGTTTTCATTGATTTCAACCCTTGAAGAAATCCCCATAGCACAAGGTTTGGGTAATAGACCCAAGTTTGTTTGATGTAAAGATGACTCATTATTTTCTTGTCATGGTTGATAAGAAGTAAAAATGGATGAACTCCAAAGTGGTCCCCTTATGGTGAAATCCCTCACAAGAAGACACTTTGCAGAGTGAGAGAACCCATACTTATTTGAGGAATAATGAGATGAAGGATAGTGAAATTATAAGTGAAACTATCCTATATGGATAGTGCTTGTCATGCTATTTTCGGTGGTATGTGGAACATCACATAACTCCTCACGGTTAGAGGATTATGACCGTATGAAATTGGAGAACCCCTCATAAGTCTTATAGAATCCCCTAAGAGTCAAAGTGCTTTGAAAAAGAAATTATTTTAAATGAAGAATCCCTAAAATAAGGAAAGCATAGGGCTACATGAATATATAAATAAGAGGTAAAGCTCACTCATTATACATACACTTGTACATATTGTATATCTATTTTCTTGTGTAAAGCTTCTTGTAAATACTTGTGGATACATTTGAAGTGGTGAATATCTGAGGTATCACGAAGGGTTGACGGAGAAATTATCATAATTATAGAAATACCCTATTTTCTAAGGTGTACGCGAGTTGTCTATGTACAAGGTGCGTACATGTTGAGTTACATGAGGGTTGTCTGTGTACAAGCTACATACATGCTGAGTTATATGTGCATTGTATATGTACAAGCTGTGTACATGTTGGTAAATACATGGAAACTTGAAGAGGTGAAGATGCAAAGGTTCTATATTTTGAGATCAAGATCCCAGGAAGGTCTAAAGTGCTCAGATACATCAGATCCATCCATTGGTTCAAAAGGTATGTCTTATTTCTATGAATAGTTGGATTTGGATGTATGCATGAGGAATGTCAATGTATATTTGAAGATTCTCCCTAGAGAGACTAGTGGCTTCATGGGATCTTCTGCATAAGTCAGATCTACAAAAATACAGTGTTGGTATATTTATCATTGATACTTCTTGTGAGGCACATCTTGTATTTCTTGGCATATGGCTAAGGGTTTTAATGGTACATGGTTGAGAGCTTGTATTTGTGTAGTAGTTGATGTATTGAGAGATAGAATATCAGAAAGGGGTTGATGACTAAGATCATGTGAGGAATACTATACTTATTCATGATTACACATACCTATATGCCACATGACTAGAGAGAGACATACTTCCCTTGAGTAAAGGTTATATATGAGGATGCATGCACAGGGTACAGTTACAGTCTGGATATAATGATAGGTTACAGATCTATGTGAAAGAAGTTATAGAGGATCAGAAGTTTTCAAGAAAAAGAAAACCCTAGTTTTCAAAAGGCATATGCAGGCTGCATAATAGTTTGGTAGCGTACATACACGAGTTGCATAACATATAGGGAATGTACATATGTGGGCTATAGCACTATAGGTTGTGTATCTTTTGTATTTTTGTAGATACATGTTTAGTTTAGGTATAGTTTGATTATAGGGAAATTGTACAGATTGGATATAGGTCAATGGTACAGGTTGATACAGTTGTAAAACAATATATCTCATAGTGACAGGTTGACAGTGGTTCCATCATTCTACTTATAATTCATGGCGGTTGGATGGGGCAAAGAAAGGTGGTTGTAGCCACCTTCTGGTTGTAGTCAGAGAACACAGGGGGTTGTAGCCTCCTTCTGGTTGTAGCTAGAGAATTTGAGAGTTGGAGCTTTCCTCAGGTTGTAGCCTGAGAAATTGGGGGGTTGGAGCCTCCTTCCAGGTGGAGCTAGAAAATAAAGGAAGTTGGTGCTTCCAATTATTTTAATTCTTCAAGACATATAAGAAAAAACATTACGTGGTTTTCTCCCGATTTGAGTTTCCATGTAAAACACTGGTGTATTGTGTATGTGTGTGATTGTTCATTTCCTATTGCTCATTATTGGGTAATAATTCTACATTGATATAACACTTGGATTATTTGGAGAAAAAGGATTATAATTACGCTATTACTCATTCACCCCCCTTCTCAGTAATCCAACAATTTGTATAAGAGAGGGTTCCTTCAGAAATTAGTTTAACCACTGAAAGGTAGATCATGGAAAGTACCAACTTGTATAAAAATGGAATACCACAGTTTGATGGACAAACGTATGCTTTTTGGAGCATAAGGATGAATACATATATACAAGCACAGGGATTTCATGTTTGGAAATCAATTATAGATGGTTTCACAACACCAACAATTCCACCAACAAATGAAAAAGCAATGAAACTCGATGAGAATAATTCCAAAGCTACAATTGCACTTTTGAATGGTCTCAGTGATACAGTATTCACCAAAGTTGCACATTGTAAATCTGCTAAAGAGATTTGGGACAAGCTTCGAAATATTTATGAATGAGATACAAAAGTCAAAGAAGAAAAGCTTCAAACTTAAAGAGGTCAGCTTGAACAACTAAAAATGAAGGAGGATGAGAACTTTGCAGCCTACTTCTTACGAGTCTATGAAACAGTGAATGCAATCATAGGATTGGGAGAAGAAATCGAAGAATCTGTAATTGTTCAAAAGGTACTAAGATCTCTTCCTATGAGATTCAACTCTAAGATATCAGCACTAGAAGAAAGATCAGATCTAAAATCAATAAGCATGGAGGAATTGCATGGAATATTCACAACATATGAAATGAGAACTGAATAGGAAAATCCAAATGTAAAAGAAGAAACCTTCAAAGCATCCAAAATATCAAAGCAAATGAATAAGGAACAAGAATAATACAACAACAATAGTGACATCTTGGAAGATGATGAAGAAGTGACCAACTTCGTCAAAAGAGTGAACAAGGGAACCAACGATAGGTATAGAGGTAAGCTTCCTTTAATTTGTTTTAATTGTGATGGTATTGGTCATTTTGCTAAGAAATGTCCTCATAATAAAAAGAAAAATGATGAAGGTTATTCAAAAGGAAAAAACACATATAAAGGCAAAAGAACTACAAAGAAAGATTTCAAGAAAATATTATGCATCAAAGAAGACATCGCCTCATCAGATGAAGATGAAATCAATGATAGTGAGATAGGAAGAGTTCTATTCATGGAAACAAAATATTCTGACAAAGAAGACTTGGAAGAAGAATATGAAGAAGCCGAGTAAGGATATGAAGAAGTTGAAGACAAAATTGAAGAGGAAGACGTTGACTATCGAGAAGAATTAATGTGTGCCATATAAGTCATCAGAAGAGAAAAGAGGAAAAACAAGAAACTACAAGCAGAACTAGACAAGAAAAAGGATACTTGAGAACTAGAACAAATGATCACAAAATTGAAGGTTCAAATAGGAGAAGATAAAATAATTGAAGAAGCACTCAAAGAACAACTAGAAGAAAAGGACAAGATCATTGGAAACTTGGAAGCAAAGATTGTGACACTAAGAAAGGATATTCAAAAGAAAAACATGTAGAATAGCTCAAAAGTTCTGGATGACATTATCAGTAGTAAAAAATATCATCTTGAAAAGACTAGACTTGGATACAATCAGACAGAAAAGGGATCAAGCTTCAAAAAAACAAAGCAAGAAACAAATCCAAAAAGCTATGCAGAAACAATCAAACATGATAGGAAGATATACAAGGAAGATTACAGGGACACTCCTCCATCGAGAAGATTCAGATTTCAGAATAAAAAATAGATAGATAAGCCTCAAGAAGAAGAAGGATTCATAATATCTCTAATCCAAGTGGATATCTCTGGCCACCCACCTTTTTCGACAGGCTCAAAACAATTTTCTGTCAAATTTGGCAATTTACTATTTTTAGCAGTTTTTAACTTTCAGGGCCATTTTGAGGGCCCAAATGAAGGTTTTTCGATATATAGGTTTTCAAAGATATCCAAAGGAATTATTGGGCCCCCAAAATGAATTTCCTTGATGATACCTTTCCAACGAGCTATCACACGCCTAAAACGAAGATCGTATGCAAAAGTTACGACCCCGGGACGTTGATGTACTCATTTACCCAAACGGGGCCCGCATGACTTTTGGCGCTTCATCTCCTAGGGTTAGGTTTTTGGATGTCTAGGGTTTTTGGCATTGTGATTTATTTTAAAAATGCCTTTAGAGCCTCATTGTAATCATCTTCTTGCGAATGCGAGTAGTCGTCACATCTCTTCTCAGAGATAAGCTGCCACCATTCTAGCGAGTCTTTCACTCTGTATTTTTACAGTCTCTGTACATTTMTTTCATTAATAGAAATCATGTATTACTGTATATCTGTGTTTATGGTTGCATCTCTAATACATTTCTGTTATATTATTGAATATATGTGATATCTTTGTTCATTTCTTTATTATATCTTCGCTCTCATTTCGTGCCGAAAATAAACCCGATCAGTGGTATCAGAGCAGGCTGCTCTTGATCGTTTTTTCAGTGCATGTCCCCGATGAAGTCCGAGTATAGCAAGTTGGGTATTGAGCTTATCTATCTTGAAGAAAATCACACTCGCACACCCAAGAAACCCTCAATGTCAGAAGAAAATAAAAATGACGGAGCAGACGATCCTATCAGTCTGTTGCTTGAGCAAGCTCTCACGCGACAGAGGGACGAAATGATGGAGAATTTTTCCCACATGCTTCAACGCCTGCCGATAGCAGTAGGCACATATTCATCAAGCGACCACTTTGGAGGCACCTCGCCTTTCATGGTACAAGTTAATTTTGATATTCCTGTATTTGAAGGACAGATAGATGCAGAGGCCCTAGAAAAATGGTTAAATCTACTAGAAGGTTATTTCTCTGTTCACAAATTTTTCGACAAAGAAAAGATCACCTTCGAACTCCTTAAATCTCTCCCCCATGTGAAACATTGATGGGAAACTTATTGGGAGAATAGTTCCATAGAGGAGTCTAAAATATATGGGGCCAATCCCACTTGGGAGTTTTTTGTGGATGCGGTAAAGGAACAATATTACCCTATTGGAAACTATGAGGACTAGTACATGAGATGGACCACACTGCGGCAAGAGAGGGGCCAAGCAGTTCCAGAGTTCACCAATACCTTCCATACCTTAGGCACCAAGATAGGTATCAAAGACTCTGAATGACATTTGGTTTTGAAATACCGTGGGGCTCTACATAGATACATCCAAACTAAAATGAATTTTCTGAACATCTCATCACTTGGTGCCGCCTATCGATATGCTGTTAAAATCGAGTAGAAATTTAAGCACCAGAACAAATGGGATTTTGGTTTTGCAAATATGCAACAACCAAAGTATGAAAAAGATGTCCCTAACAAGTAGTCTCTAGAAAACTAGTCCAAGACACAGGAAAAGAAGGGTCACGGGAAGACAAAGAAGGACACTGGAAAATGGCGTGATTTTCACAAAATCCCTTGGCATAACACCGATGAATTTCGCTCAAAATAGTCATTGGTGGTTGATATCAAAGATAAGGAGTCGAACCCTAATTCTAAATCTGATTATGAAAATAATGGTAAAGGACAAATCATTGATGCAGACCCCACTGCTATTGTCACGACCACAACAATTCAACCAGAAGAAACAACAAATCCTGAAGAGGAGGAGCGCCTTTTTCATTCACAGATGTGGGTGAAGGGGACCCCTCTGCATTTTGTTGTTGATAGAGGAAGCCAGAAGAACCTCATCTTAGCAAAGGTCGTCAAACAATTGGGATTATTGACAACACACACCCGTAGCCATACAACATCGGGTGGCTTCGCCAAGGAAGAGATCTTCATGTCAGCCAATAGTGTCGATTGTCATATGGTATTTAGCTCTTCAAGGATGAGGTATTATGTGATGTTTCCCACTGGATGTCTATGATGTTATCTTGGGCCAGCCATATATGTGGAAGCACCATGTTGTTTATGAGTCTCGACCCAGCAGTGTCATTGTTTCTCTGGGGGGTCATCTCTACAGAATACCAGAGGTAGTTCCAACTACTGTTCCACCTAAAAAGTGCCGCAAGGTAGTATCTCATACTTCAAAATTCAGCTTCTTCACAATCTGTTCAAAAGGGGAACAAAAGGACATTGCAACCACTACAACTTCACCCCAAACACCTTCTATCCAACAGAAAAAGGTCGACAAGTTTGCAGGAAAGCACAAATATTCCTTATGCGCACCATCCTCTCATGTAGCCCAACTTGTTGAACAACCTTAGCCTCAACAGGTTCGTGACAAACTTCCACAAACTGAGCAGCGCGACGTCTCTGGCAAGGTAAGCAACTCACCAAGATGCAGATTCAACAAACAATTTTCCCTCTCCCCCGGGAACTCAACGCAATATATACCATTGCTTCCTAAGGAGGGAGGATTGATCCAAGTGGATATCGGTGGCCACCCACCTTTTTCAATTGGCTCAAAACAATTTTCTGAGAAATTTGGCAATTTACTATTTTTAGCAGTTTTTAACTTCTGGGGCCATTTTGAGGGCCCAAATGAAGGTTTTTCTAGATATAGGTTCTCAATGATAGCCAAAGGTATTATTGAGCCCCCAAAATGAATCTCCTCGAAGATACCTTTCCAACAAGCTATCACACGTCTAAAACGAAGATCGTATGCAAAAGTTACGACCCCAGGAAGTTGATGTACTCACTTACCCAAACGGGGCCCACATGAGTTTTGGCACTTCATCTCCTAGGGTTATGTTTTTGGATGTCTAAGGTTTTTGTCATTCTGTTTTATTTTAAAAAGGCCTTCAGAGCCTCATTGTAATCTTCTTCTTGCGAATGAGAGTAGTCGTCACATCTCTTCTCAGAGATAAGATGCCACCATTCTAGCGAGTCTTTCACTCTGTATTTTTACAGTTTCTATACATTTATTTCATTAATAGAAATCGTGTATTTTTGTATATCTATGTTTATGGTTGCATATCTGATATATTTCTATTATATTATTGAATATTTGCGATATATCTGTGCATTTCTTTGTTATATCTTCGCTCTCATTTCATGCCGAAAATAATCCGGATCAAGCACCTCCTTTCAGAAGATCTTCAACTCCCAGGTATCAACCTATATTTTTTGGTTTATGTTATGCATGTAATAATTTTAGAAATAAAGTTGTGAATTGCAGAGCTAACAACAATAACAATAACAATAACAACTTTGAGAGTCATACACAAAGGGGTTATTCAAGAAGACCTAGTGAAACAAAAAGAAGAAGTTACAACATGTTTGAATCTTTGAGCACTGAAGTGGAATGTTACAAATGTAACAATTTTGGACATGTGGCTAAAGATTGCAGAATGATAGTCCCTCCTAAAGAAACTCAATAGAATAACAACACTCACAGATAAGAACCTCATAAAATGACATGGATAAGAAAGAAACATTAGTATAGCAATGAAGAATGCATAGTCACTCTACAAGCTAAGCATAAGAAACATGATTGATATGTCGATAGTGGTTGTTCAAAACACATGACAGGTGAGAGAGACAAATTTCTTACTTTGCGAAAGGAAATAAATGGATTAGTCTCCTTCATAAATGATAATTCAACCAAAATCATTAGAGAAGGCATAGTCCGAATTGGGAACAAGAATGAAAATGCACAAAATGTTCTACTGGTAGAAGATATGAAACATAATATTCTAAGTGTGAGTCAAATGTGTGACCAAGGTAATAAAGTTACTTTTGATTCACAAAAGTGTGAGATAATTAGAGAAGGTTCAGGGAAATTGGTCGGTACAGCTGCTAGAACTTCAAACAACATATATGTGTTTAGTGAAATTGTAAAAGAAAAGTTGTGTCTAAGAAAGGAAGATGAAAATTGGCTATGGCACACAAGAATGGGTCACATGCATTTTGATAACCTTGTCAAAGTCAACAAAAGAGAAACGATCATAGAAATGTCCCGGATCACGAAACTAACCAACACTTTTTGCAAGCATTGTCAACAAGGAAAGAAAACAAAGACCAGGTTCAAATCAAAGGAATATTCAACAACAAGACCACTAGAAATTGTGCATACCGATCTAGTTGGACCAACTACAACAAAGGGATTAAAAGGTGAGAGATACTTTATGTTATTAGTTGATGATTATACAAGAATGACTGCAATTTGTTTTCTCAAGAACAAGTCAAAATCTTTTGAAAACTTCAAGATCTAGAAGGAAATGGTTGAAAATGAGATGGATTCAAGAATCAAATGCTTGAGATCTGATAATGGAGGAGAGTTCACTTCAAATCAATTTATGGACTAATGCAACAGTCATGGAATAAAAATACAATTCTCTGTTGCTAGGACACCTCAACATAATGGAGTTGTTGAAAGAAAGAAAATGACAATACAAGAAATGGCTCGAACAATGCTAATGGATTCCAAATTGATAGATACATTTTGGACACAGGAAGTGCATACACAATTCACATTCAAAACATAGTAATTCTCATAAAAAACACTGATAAAAATCCCTACGAGCTCTGGAAAGGAAAACCAACAAATGTGAAGCACTTCAGAGTTTTTGGAAGCAAATGCTACATCAAAAGAGAAGATGGAAGAATGGGTAAGTTTGACTCTCATGTGGACAAATGAGTACTTGTTGGTTACTCAAGTACAAGGAAAGCATACAAGTGTTGCAATCTAAGATTAAACAAAGTTGTGGAAAGAATCAACATAACAATTGATGAAACAGGCAGACTAGAATCAAAGGAAGAAGAAAAAAAATCAATGGAAGAACTTTTCGAAAAAGAAGAAGAAGATGAAGTAGAAGAGGAAGATGAAGATAATCCAACAGAAACAAAAGAGAAAGTTCAGCAAGTATCTCCAAAGACACCTAGAAAACGAGTACAGAAGAATCAAATTTCATATCTGATTATTGGAAACAAAGATGCAGGAGTTAAGGCTAGAACAAAAATCCGTTCACCAGAACAAACACACCTAGCACTCTTATATACAATTGAAATAAACTGTTTTGAAGAAGCCAACAAGGATGGATTTTGGAATAAGGCCATGGATGAAGAATGGGATCAAATAGAGAAAAATGACACTTGGGAATTGGTTCCAAGACCAAAGAATAAGAATGTGATTGGCAGAAAATGAGTTTTCAGGAATAAATTAAATGAATATGGACAAGTTACAAGGAAAAAAGCTAGTTTGGTATGTAGAGGATATGCACAGATTGAAGGAATCGACTTTGAAGAGACATTTTCCCCAGTTTCCAGAATGGAAGTAGTCTATTTTCGTTTAGCCTATGCATGCTCCAAAAATGTTAAAGTATATCAATGGACGTAAAATCATCTTTTTTGAATGGGGAACTTGAAGAAGAAGTCTACATTGAACAACCAGAAGGATTTCAGTTGTCAGAGAACACAGATTATGTGTGTAAATTAAATAAGGCCTTGTATGGTGTAAAACAGACTTCTAGAGCATGGTAGTCTAGACTGGATAAGTATCTACAACAAGCAGGGTTTAGAAAAGGAAGTGCAAAAAACAACCTCTACATCAAGGTAAGTCAATGTAATATTTTATTAATTGAAGTTTATGTTGATGATATTATTTTTGGTAGTGATGATGACAGGTTAAGCCATAAATTTGCAAAAGATATGCAGAATGAATTTGAAATGACATTACTTGGATAACTATCCTTCTTTTTGAGACTTCAGATACGTCAAAGCAACCAATGAATCTTTATTTCTCAAACCAAGTATATTAGAGAAATGCTAAAGAGGTTTGGAATGGAAGATTTCAAACCAATTATCACTCCCATGCAAACCGGTTGCAAGTTGAGCAAAGATGATGATTCGAAGTCTACAGATCAGAGGCAATATAGGTCAATAATTGGAAGCCTACTATATGTGAAAAAATCCATACTAGATGCAATGCAGGAAATTGGACAACTGGCATGATTTCAATCAGCACCAAAGGATTCACATGTGTTAGAAGTGAAGAGGATTTTCAGATATCTCAAAGGAACATAAGAGTTTAGATTATGGTATTCAAAAGGAAAGGATCTATCACTTATTACCTACACAGATGCAGATTGGGTAGGTTGTATTGATGACCGATGACGCACCGGTGAAGCAATGTTCTACTTGGGTGAGTGTTTAGTATCATGGCTAAGCAAGAAACAACCATCAATATCTTTATCTACAGCCGAGGTTCTTTGGATGAAATAAACTCTAACATATATATAAGTTGTGTATGATGAGTCCATTCCAATCTATTGTGATAATACAAGTGCCATCAGTATCTCAAGAACCCGGTGATGCACTCCAAGATGAAGCACATTCCAATCAAGTATCACTTTCTATGGGAGCAGGTTGCAGAAAAGAACATCAGAGTTGAGTATGTGTGCACAAAAGAACAAGTGGAAGACATCTTCACAAAACCACTTCCATGGGAATCCTTTGAATATATTCTCCAGAGACTTGCATTTATTTCTAATGCTTATCTTATATGTCTTAGATTTACATGAGGAGGCACCATAAGAGAAGAGTTCAGTCAGGGGGAGAAACCTCGGATGGAAATATACCTTTTCCATTGATGAAAAAGGGGAAGAGATTTATCAGATGCAGAGGATAGAGGTAGAGGATAGAGGCATGGTTCCAAAGGGAGACAATTTATCATATACAAAGGACATAGGGATGGTTCCAGGGGGAGCATGAGTGATATGATTTCAATGTTGCATAAAAGTGTTTCCATCAATGCCAAAGGGGGAGATTGTTGATTAAATTTGGTTTTCATTGATGTCAACCATTGAAGAAAGCCTCGTAGCACAAGGTTTGGGTAATGGAACCAAGTTTGTTTTTTGTAAAGATGACTCATTATTGTCTTGTCATGGTTGATAAGAAGTCAAAATGGATGAACTCCAAATTGGTCCCCTTATGGTGAAATCCCTCACAGGAAGATGCTTTGGGGAGTGAGAGAATCCATGCTTATTTGAGGAATAATGAGATGAAGGATAGTGAATTTTTTTAGTGAAACTATACTAGATGGATAGTGCTTGTCATGTTGTTTCTGGTGGTATGTGGAATGTCACATAACTCCTCATGGTTAGAGAGTTATGACCATATGAAGTTGGAGAACCCCTCTTAAGTATTATAGAAGTCCCCAAGGGTCAAAGTGCTTTGCAAAAGAAATTATTTTAAATGAAGAAGCCCTAAAATAAGGAAAGTGTAAGGCTACATGAAGATATAAATAAGAGGCAAATCTCACTCATTATACATACACTTGTACACATTGTATATCTATTTTCTTATGTAAATATTCTTGTAAATACTTGTGGATACATATGAAGTGGAAAACGCCTGAGGTAGCACAAAGGGTTGATGGAAACATTCTCAGAATTACAACAAAACCTTATTTTCTGAGGTGTATGCGGGTTGTATGTGTACAAGGTGCATACATGATGAGTTATACATGGACTGTCTATGTACAAGCTGCGTACATGTTGGTAAATCCATGGAAACTTGAAGAGATGAAGATGCAAAGGTTATAGATTCTAAGATCAGTCTCCCAAGAAGGTCTAAAGTTCTCAGATACATCAGATCCATCCATTGGTTCAAAAGGTATGTATTATTTCTATGAATAATTGGATTTTGATGTATGCATGAGGAATGGGAATGGCAATTTCACGATTTTCCCTAGAGAGACTAATGGCTTCATTGGATCTTCTACATAAGTCAAATCTATAGAAATACAATGTTGGTATATTCATCATTAATACTTCTTGTGAGGCACATATTGTATTTCTTGGCATATGTCTAAGGGTTTTTATGGTACATGGTTGAGATCTTGTATTTGTGTAGTAGTTGATGTATTGAGAGACTGAATATTAGAAAGGGGCTGATGACTAAGATCATGTGAGGGATACTATACTTGTTCGTGATTACACATACCTATATTAAACTTGAATAGAGAGAGACATACTTACCTTGAGTAAAGGTTATATATGAGGATGCATGCACAAGGTACAGTTATAGTCTTGATACAATGACATGTTACAGATCCATGTGAAAGAAGTTATAGAGGATCAGAAGTTTTCAAGAAAAAGGAAACCCTAGTTTTTAGAAAGAATACACAGGATGCATAACAGTTTGGTAGTGTACATGTGAGGGCTACATAACATATAGGGCACGTACATATGTGGGGTGCAACACTACATATCGCATATCTGTTGTATTTTTGTAGATACATGTTCAGTTCAGGTACAATTTGATTACAGGGTAGTTGTACAGATTGGATATAGGTCTGTGTTACAGGTTGTTACAGTTGTACAACAGTATATCTCACAGTGATAGGTTGATAGTGGTTCCATCATTCTACTAATTCTTTAGGGCGGTTAGATGGAGGAAGGACAGGTGGTTGTAGCCGGAGAACACAGGGAGTTGTAGTCTCCTTCTGGTTGTAGCCAGAGAATTGGGTAGTTGGAGATTCCATCAGGTTGTAGCCTGAGAAATTAGGGGGTTGGAGCCTCCTTCCATTTGCAGCTGGAAAATAAAGGAAGTTAGTTCTTCCAATGACTATAATTCTTCAAGACATATAAGAAAAAACATTCTGTGGTTTTCTCCCGATTTGGGTTTCCACGTAAAACAAT
The DNA here is from genome assembly GCA_009831015.1 of Picea engelmannii. NCBI lineage: Eukaryota > Viridiplantae > Streptophyta > Pinopsida > Pinales > Pinaceae > Picea > Picea engelmannii. Next base: position 377,426 of record ML783083.1, on the reverse strand, counting down.
GGTATACTATGTATGTGTGTGATTGTTCATTTCCTATTGCTCATTATTGGACAATAATTCTACATTTGATATAATACTTGGATTATTTGGAGAAAAAGGATTATAATTACACTATTACTGATTCACCCCCCCTCTCAGTAATCCATTATGTACCTCTCTCTTATCATTTTAGTTGGCGGGTTAAATGGTCCCACAAAATCTATTGCCTATTTTTCAAATACCTTCAAGGTTACTTGTGGTCTCAAGGGAATCTCATCCTGTCTATTCGGTTTACCAACCCTTTGACATACATCACATCTCTGGAAGTAGTCCTTTGATTCTTTATGAATAGTCAACCACCATATTCCTACACACAATACCTTATGTGTGGTATCTTTGCCTGCATAATGTCCTCCTGCTATTCCCTCATGGGATTATGCTAAAATCCTATGTCTTTCATGTTCTAGCACACATCTTCTCAAGATTCTATCTGCACCCATTTTGTATAAGTGTTCGGTAATCAACTAATAGTCTGCATCCTTGACTACTAGATTTTTCTTCTGCGCAGTGTTGAATTCTTTTGGAGCAGTCCCTGTACTCAAGTATTGAATGATGTATGAAAAATATTCATTAGCTACTTGGACTGAAAATAACTGTGCATCGGGAAAGTTGTCTTCTAGATTCGTAGGTTCCTCTCCATTAGTGATCCTTGATGGGTGATCGGGTCTTGCGTTCAACTTCCCTGGTTTGACAATCACTTTGAAGTCAAATTCCTCGAACAACAATAACCATCGACAAATTCTCCCCCCCAACACTGGCTTGTTGACAAGGTATTTGAGAGTTGAATGGTTTGTGAACATCTTGAAATTTTTTCCCAATAAATAATGTCTGAACTTTTGAAGCGCATAGACCATAGCTAATCCTTCTCTCTCTGTGGTATTGTAATTCTTCTCCAATTCTGACAGTTTTCTCCTAGTGAATGATATAGGATGGTCCAATTCTCTTGATCCTGGCTGTGCCAGAATATATCTAAGTTCTATGTCCAATGCATCTACATGCACATGGAATGTCTTTTCCCAATCTGGGAATACCAGTATTGGTGTGGTTACCATATTCTCTTTCAAGGTGTCCAATCCTTCCCGACATTCCTCATTCCACTGAAACCTGTTGTCTTTTCTTAACAATTTATCCATTGGTGCAATGATCTATGCATAACCTTTTATAAATTTCCTCTAGTATCCCGTGTGTCCCAATGTTTCTCTTAACTGACAGATTGATTTTGGTGGTGGTAGATTAACAATTACTACAATCTTGGTAGGATCTACTAGCAAGCCTTGTTTGCATACTATATGGCCCAATAGTATCCCAAAGGGTGTTTTGAAGATGCACTTCTTGATGTTTAATGATATCTAACACTACATGCATCTTTCTAATATCAGCCTCAACACCCCTACATGGTCTTTCAACAGACTATAGACTATCCAATCATCCACATATACCTCTAGAAATTGGTGGATTGTTTCTTTGAATGCAACTATGACTACTTTGGAAAATATTCTTGGTGCATTCTTCAGTCCAAACGAAATGACTGTGTACTAGTAGGATCCCCATTCCATGGAAAATGTGGTCTTATATCTATCTTCGAAGGCTATCTTGATCTGATAGTATCCTGAGAATCCATCGGTAAATGAATAATCTTCCCATCCTCCTACGCTCTCCAACACCTCATCTATGAAGGAAGTAGGGAATGGGTCATGTAGGCATGCATCATTCATCTTCCTCAGGTCGACACATGTCCTTATACCCCCTGTTTATTCTCCTGAACTACCATTGGTCTTACCCATTCAGATTCCTCTACACGTTCTATGATTCTAGCCTCCAACATCCTATCGATTTAGGCTGACTTTTTGCTTATATATAGGGTTTAGTCTATATGGTCATTGTATGATCAGTCTTGCCTTAGCTCTGAGAGGTATCTTCATTTCACCTAGCTCTCCTGCTATGGATTTAATTTTTGTGAACGTTGTTGGGAACATGTCGTTGTACTCACGCAGTAACTCTGTTATGCTTTCCACTATTTTCTCATCCCAATAGTCTCCAATACTGGCCATTTTTGGATTCTCAAGTGTCCCAATGTTGAATTTTGTCACCTTGATCGATACAACAAATACTTCTGATCCCAGAGGTGGACATCTCACTTCTCTTTCACCTTCAAACTTTGTGATATGAATGTTTCACAAGTCGTCTTCATCTGGTGCTTCTTCTTGCACGTGGTAGCATGAAAACAATTCTTTTACTATATGTCTATTTTGTTATTGTTATTTTGTCATGAATTATGGTTCTTTAATGAATATCACCCCTCTAATTTTTTTAAGTGCTAAGTCTATGTTGGGGTTCTCATGCTCGAATGAGAAAGTGACTGTAAAGTTCCACTGTAATACTGTCCAGTTTGTAGTTCCTCTACACAATTCCTAGTCTGTATACCTATTTGATGGAATCCCTTCTAATGTGTGAACAAAATGATGAGGCTATTCCTTTGGTGGTGTCATTCTCCATAGAGTTCTGCACTTCTCTAATCATTTTGCTGGTGCTCCTTTTCCATCATATTTTTTCAGTTTGTTGCTTCCTTGTTCCACGCCAAACCTAATGCGTAGTAATCTCTTATATTGGTACCAATCCTTAACTATTTATTTTTGCACACCCCACCATCTTCCAGGTGTTTCCTTGAGTGCTATATCCAGGGCTAAGAGCTTGTGATTTTTTATCACTTCATCTTCGTATCGTGTTACTAATGTTTCTAAGTCATTCACCCCATGGAAGATGGGAGGTTCCCTTATCTTCGTACCTACCCATCTTACTGCCTGGTCTATTCTTGTGCATCTTCTTGTGGAGACTTCGTGTAACCTATGCTGCCAATTTTCTAAGCCCATATATGAGTCTGACACACATGAGGTGATGCTTATCCAATTGAGTACCCCATTTGTAGTTGGGTTCACATAATCTTCTTCTCACACAGTTTTTCTGTACAATTGGTTAATTTCCTCCAGGTCCAAGCAAGTAGGTTCTACAAACCTTTCCCGTTCAGATGGGTCCAATGGCGAAATTAATCTGTATTCTCTTGAATCGAATGCCATATTCCTCATCTTTAAGTTGATTATGGATTGATTTTCAAATTCCCAATCCAAGCTAAGAAATGTTGGATGAGGTGTTGTTCCATCCACTATCTCTATTACTTTTAAATCATCTTTAGTACGCACTCCATCCAGATCTATTGTCACTCCTTTTAGTCTTCCAATTGGTAGGACTCTGTTAATTTGCTAGTTTTAGCTGAACATGTGAATATCCTAATGTGGGTTCTCCCATACATTTCCATGTCTTCTTGGGTAGAAAATTTACTTCAAATCCTAAATCCAGTATAATATATCCCATGTTGAAATCTTCATTGTTGGCGTTCAGTCTGAATTCTCTGTTTGTTCTCCTTCTTGTATGCAAATGATTAACTGTTTTCTATTCTAGATTTCCTTTTGGATCTATGCTACATATTTCTATCATATTTTGTAATACTTTAACAAAGGATGGATCAATTAATAGTTTAACACAGGATTGCAAAAAAATCTTAATCGTACTTACTTGTCCCAGGGGTTGTGCTTCTTTGATGTGATCTAGCGATAGAGACATCTTGTACATTGGTAATTCCTTATTATGGTGCACAGTTGATGTTGATGCTATGTTTGGCTTCATAAATTCTTGTCTATATTGCTTGAATATCTCCTTTTCATTCTTCTCATCAAACTGCTTCTTTGGTTCGACATTCTTCTTCACCCATTGGTGTTATATTGTCTCTTGTCTTACTGCATCATTTCCTATTTTAGCTCCTCCCCACATAACTATGTTGATGTTTCTTCCTTCATCCCTCGCTTCTACCGAAATCCACTGAACATTATGATTTTTCCGATTTCTCTTTTCCTGGATCTTCCCTAATAGTGTTGGATATTGTTCTATGCCATGATCTGATGTGCAACAATACACACATGTCACAGGTGGAAGTGCACATTCTCTTGCATAGTGTCATGGTTTTTAAAAATTGTGGTATACCATTGGTCCTCTACCTCTTCCAAAGCCTCATATTTCTCTTCCTCCACCTTTGTAGCTAGCTCGATCCCCTCATGGTGCATTATACTGAGGCTCCTGGTTATACTGTGCTAGTGTTATTGGATTAATCGATAAATACAGACATAAATTGATCTTCCTATATCCACCTAGATATAAAACAAAACAAGACAGAACATGACACTTTCCCTAAGCTCTAATCATTGAATTTACTATCAAACAAGAGATGAGTGACATACCATTTAAATATTACTTCCTTGTATCTTTGTTGTCCTCACTCTACTCTGGTGCTCCTGTGATATTGGATCTGCAAGGGAACACAAACCAACCAAAGTGAAAGCAACAATAGTATACTCAATGAAAAATTATGCATGTGATCAAGGAATAATACAATAAAACGAGAATGGTTTTATGGGAAAGAAACATGCCGCTACATTATATTAAGTAAAAGTGGAAGATACAACTAAAAATCCTTGATGTTGCAATGTCCCCTTTCAGTGGCTCTTTTCTCCAACACACACACTTGCTCCAAACTTTCATGAAGAAGATTCACAATGACTTGATGAACCAAAATGAATCCCTCAAGCAAGAACTGAAGTAGAATTCCTCATACAATTCTTAGCCTATTCAACCTTAATTAACCTTATCCTTTTCCATGATAAATCCCTCTTTATATAGGGGAAAGGGAGATGGTTAAAGAGATTAGGATGATCCCACCAAATCAGAGAAGCAAGTAAGATTCCATCTATTCGGAAGCCACCTCATCTTCTAGAAGATCCTCATCAAGAACTTTTGTGAAGCTCGATCTTTTCTTAGTATTTTAACATTGCCACACCCTAGCTATAGGAAAACCTATGAAGATGTCACAAACCAGTTTTAGGGCAGAGGGTGGCGATCAAGCATCAACGCACCCTGTGTATAGTGCAACCTGCAACGATATTCTTTAATAGGGTTTTTTGAGAAGAGAAAGCCATTCACTTTTCTCATGAAGGAAGGCTCTTTTGGGAACATGGACACATGTTGTAAAAGGATCACTGGGGTGACCAAAATAATGTGTAACGGAATTCCCCCCAAAGTATGAGGCTATAACTCATGACAGCTGAAATACTTTGCAGAATGTGTGTGTGTCGGAAACAAGGAGCACACCAATCGGGAATCTGCAAACAACCAAGCTTCTGCATAATATCATACCATTTTTGAGGTAGGGATTCCCATGCTCAGACTACAAGTGATTTAAATCATAAATTTTAGTCACAACCACCAATCATACACTGTCGATCCATGTCATCAAGATTCTGCATAGCCAGCAAGAATACACTATGGATCTATTCTCTAGAAAACTCAAATTCGGACATAGCCACTAGACATACAAAGTGGATCTATGCTCTAGAAAACTCAAATTTGGACATAGCCACGAGACATACAATGTGGATCTATGTGTCAATACAAATCATAAATACTCCATCTCAACCTGGGCCAAAATGATAAGATCCAGGGTCTTCAATTCTATCGTTCATAAGTATGAATCTAGCCATGTGATTACAAGTGCTGAAGTCGAACATGGTAGAAACCACTTGATTACCGGTCCTTGATGAAAACCATTAACAAGTGAGAGGGAAATCAATCTTGAACACACCACCCACACTAAGAGGGGGGTGAATTAGTGTGTGGACTATTCTAACTTTTTCTTCTCACAGGTTAGCAGTTAAAACATATTTGAATAGATTAAGAACAATCAAATCATAATTACATTGGACATAGAGACACCAGATGTTTGTATTAGATTTTATATAATTGATATGAATATATGTGAAAGAGGATTTTCCTAGCATCAACTGATTTGTTTCATCACCAATTGAAGTAAGGAGCACCAACTCCTTGGAGAGCACCAACTCTCAGGCAAGACCTAGTTTGCTGATAGAACCCATTCTATCCAACTAGATTTTATTCAACTCCACTAGTAGTGATCCATTATAGAATCAAATCTATCTCATGATCATAGATGTATCATAAAACACCCTTCACCGCATTTCATCTTCTCTCTGAAATTTGCGCCTTCTTCGCTTTATCTTTCCTCTGATATAATTTGTTCATCTTTGCTTCTACATCTCTCTCTTATATTCACAAAGACCTCAAGTCCAGATCCACCTCTTCACTTCACAAGCCACACTTCATACACTGACACTGTTTCAAGTGAACCAATCATGGTTTTATTTAAAATGGCTTATGCTCAAAACTTGTTTAAGTTATTGAGCCGACCTGTGCAATAACCTTGTTTATTAACTACTTTGGGACCACCAGAGATCATCATTTCAGGTCTTCATATTTACACCTGGAATCCCCTTTCCTTTCACAAATTGATCATAGTCATGGATCAATTTCCTTTGTCTCTGTGATAACAGATATCAACGCTTCCTTCAAACCAGTTCATATGATCAATGACATAGAACCAAAAGATTAAAAATTTAAGTGACCCATACATTCTGCCCTTAAAATCTCTTAACCATATGACTGACAGAGGTGACCTAATGTTAGGTGATATGAGCACATGAATGCTCATCAATTCAATGACCAATATTCATTCTCCCGATGAGATGGACGATTGTAGGGACTTCGGGTCTTCTCGCTTTGATTCTTTGTGACTTCAAACCTTTCAAATCTCCCGAATACGATATTGTCGAACATATCGGATGATTCACATTATATCTCAGAACCAGATCAATGGTTATCTTCGATCCTTGCATCTATCCTTTCATTCCTTAATTCGACAACAAGTACTTAATCAAGCATTGTGATGGATGGACACCATTTACTCGAGGTCTTCAAATTATTATGCTTACACTATCCTTCCATTGTATTTTGATCAACGGTTGTGAGTGCACCCAAACATCCGATCGACAGTCGACATATCCTTCGTGTCTCCAAACTTCGGATATTTTGAGTCTCAACCCCTTCTTTCCTCCATACATCAATCTTCCGGAGCTAACAAACCACTGATGCATGTCCCTCTCTTAATCAACAGTTGAGATCCTTTCTCATCTCTGGGCTTTGGAATTCTCAAGCCTCAACTTTCACCGTAGTATGATCAATGGTTGGGAATAATCTCGAGGTGATATTTCAGATTGGACAAATTATGTCCGCTTCGATACTTTGATGTTGAGTACTTCCCCGATTTCGAATAGACGTAGTTCCATGTTCCTCCGGAGTGATCACTTGTTGTGTAAGTCATCAATAGTGGAGACCGCTTGTTGTCAGTTAATGTTTCCACTTACACTATCCTTCCACTGTAGTATATCGACGATTAGGAATTCTCCCAAAATGATCTTTCAGATTGGACATCTCATTTCCACTTCGGGACTATGACATTCAAGACTTCGGGACTTTGGGCAAGTGTTGGTGGTATATTTCCTGAAGAAAAAAATCCCGGAGTGATGTAAGTTGGTTACGTCACTTACTGATGTGTCACAAGTCTAGTACCTTCCATGTGTCACTCTGATTCATGATTTGCATGTACCTTAAATGTCGATTCAGATTGACACTTGTTGTTCTCTGACTATGCCACGTGTCCTTGCTGACGTGGTATGTCAACGTAGATCTCTCGATGTGACACATGTTCTTCTCCTGGATCTAACAGTTGTTCGAACTTCCGAACTGTATCTCAAATTGACGGTTGAGAGTGAATTCAGATCTTCATCCTTTGGGACTTTTGACATTCGTTCATGGTAAAACTCCCGAAGCAATTCTCTTGGAGTGATGTAACTTGCTTACGTCACTTGTTGACATGGTATGAGTCAATTTCCTCTTGACAGTTGTCATCATTTGATTATGCCATGTGTCTTTGACAATGTGGTCTTCCATGCTTCCTTGCTGATGTGGTTTGCTGATCAACAACCCTAATCCAACAGTCCTTGTTATGTCCTACAAATCTGACCGTCCATATTCACTTCAGATTTCTGGTCTCCGAGTAATTCAAATCTCAAACTGACAGAGCATAAGTTCCTCACATATTTAGACCCTAAGTGAAGGATGTTCATTCGATTTGGATCTTAGATTGACGACTTGATCTGTCTGTAGTGATTCTCTTCTAGCTTATCCTGTCCTTCCACTTAGAATGATCCAACGACTGACGAAAGTTGGCATGAATGAGATCTCAGATATTACCTCGCTTATCCTATCCTTCCACTCGAAAATGATCCGACAGCTTGATGAAAACTTGGGTTTGATCTGACGACTAATGGGTATTTGGATAGTCAAAGTCTCAACCTTTTTACCATGCTTATCCTATCCTTGCACTCAAAATGTGATCCAACGGTCGTGAATATTCTCGAAGCAGATCCATGATCGAGGATGATTGTGAAACCACAACTTGCGAGTGATTTAACTCGTCACCCAAAATCTGCAATTGGACTTTGTGTGTTATTGGTGAGTTAACCACAATTGTCGATCTTCGAAGTCATAAGATTGGATGATCCTGACTAATTGCAGGATTAGAACTAGCGCGATATTTAATTCTCCTTTCAATCTCCACAATTCATCCCTGCTATTGATCTGGCAATTCCGCATCTAACAGTCATGATTTAATATGGATTAATATCATCATTTGTTGGATCAAACGCAGTCATATATATTTGGAGCTATAAGATCTGATGATCTAGTCCAATTGCGGGATTGGAACTAGCGAGTCATTTAATTCTCCTTTCGATCCTCACAATTCATTCCTACCGTTGATGGCTTGTAGATCCGACGGTCATGATCCTTCAATAATATTCAAGCCCACGATCACGCATATGACCGTCGTCCATTATATGAGATGATCAAAACCGTTAATTTCCTTGATCGGACGACTACTGAATCTTCTCACCTTTTCCTGTGCATCGGTCGAATTCAATGTTTCCATCGATCCATACTTCTGCAAAGCGTTTCTTCCTTCTGAGATTTGATCTTCATTCACTAACCTTCCTGAGATTTTATCATAGTAACATTGTTGATCCTATCATTATCAACAATAATCATGAATTTCTTCAGCCTATATTTGCATTTTCCAACATACTACATTTTCCTTTATGAGCTTTGATCTTCATATTGTACGCTCCTCCTCCTGAGCGTGCGCTTTTGATATCTTCATATTTTTTTACATCTTCTGCTAACTGATATACAATTGACATCAATGACAATATCATCTTTGGTAGTTCATAATTAACAACAGATCATCACATCGATTGTTGACATCAATGACAATATGTCCAACAATCTTCCCCTTTTTCATTGAGGGAAACATACTCACTTCATATACAAAAATCCCCCTGTGATGATGCTTTCCTCTTATGAAGTTTTGATCCTTTCCTCTTATGAAGTTTTCTCTCCCCCTTTGACATCAATGGAAAAGGGTTTTTGCTCCTATGGTAAAGCTCTGTATGTTACTGACTAGAATCTGAACTTTGGTAACTCTTCCTACAGTCATGTTTTGCCTGTCATAGCTGAATGACTCCCCCTGTCAATATGATCTCTCTCTGCTTCTGACTACTCTCCCCCTTTGTTTATTAAAAGGTAGTTCTTCCTGACAAGGTTTATTCCCCTGTTAACTAAATTATCTCAGTTGTTTGTGATTTTTGTGTTTCAAATGAGTAGTCTTCTTGATACAATTTTTTTTAGTGATCGAGTCTTTTCAAGACTTAATATAATTACTTTCTTATTAACCAAAACTTCCCTTGAGTTTTTAATGACTGTTATCCCCTTGTTAATTCTACAGGATGTCATGTACCTCATTTTGTACATCATAATGTTGCTTCTATAGATGTTGTTGTCCTACTGGAACAATGTGCAATTGTAACTCATCTTATTCAACCAATTCTTAGATATTCCTATTGATTCTCATCGATCTCTAACCAGATGTATCCGTATTTATCCAAGATGATTCTTTACTGTACATTGCTCTAAAGTTGCCCAAGACAACTTTATACTATGCTTGTCACATGATTGCAATTCTTTTTGCAACAATTAAATTCACTCCTGTTCACTTCTTTAGTCTTTTCTATCCACATCTGTGAGTGTGCTGGTTTCTTGAACTTTGTTCTATGATCTTCTATTACTGCAACTTCATTTGTCTTCTATGTTCTATTTACTCCTTTTGTTGTATTGTGTGAAGGATTTCACATTGACTGTTTTCTTGAGTTCCAACAGTTATAGGCTTTGTGGCCATATCCACCACAACTATAGCATCTCATAGTGTAACAATGTGCAGCAATATGTCCAACATGATTGCAATTCCAACATATTATACCGTTGTTGAACCTACCAACTTGTTTTCTTTCATGATTCCTACAATGCAAGGCTTTATGACCATATTCATTACAAGAAAAACAATAACCGTTAAAAACACTTTCATACCTTCTTTGATTCATCTATGAAGGTGTCTCTCTTCTGAACTTGCTTTGAGGTATATGAATAGCTTCTGGATGTCTTCCTTGATATGATATTCTAAATTTTGTAGCATTGATTTTATTCTTTGAACGTGAAGAACTTGAGTCATACCTTCTTTCACTTTTTACAAATGAAGGAGTTGCATCAGATATCTTAGGAGTATTGATTTATTCCTTGTTGTATCCAAGACCAGATTTGTCATTTGGTGATCTCTGACTATCCAGGATATTATCCAGGGTCATGGAGTTCTTCAAGAACTTGATTTGGGTGTCTGACTTTTCAACCTTATTTCTAAGATTCACAACTTCTACTTCTAGCTCATGATAGGATTCTTCCTTTTTGTCCAACTAGTTCCTTACTACCTCTTCTCTCATTTTGGCTTCTTCAAGTTGAATTTTAAGATTGACATAACTTTCCCTTAGTTTTGCAAGGTTTTTTCTTGGCTCATCATCTTCCTTCTTTTCTTCTTTTGCTTGTCTAATTTCATTTTCCAGTCTCTTGATTTCCTCTTCCTTTGCTTGACTGATTTCTTTTTTCAGTCTCTCGATTTCCTCTTCCTTTTCTTTTGTTAGATCAACAACTTTTGTTTTCAATCTTTTGATCTCTTCTTCTTTGTTTTCTAACTGAATCTTTTGCTCAGATATGATTTCTTTATTGTCTTTGAGATTTTCTTTTATTTCTAGGATATGCTTCTGATTGCTAACCTCATCATCTTCCTTCTCCTTTTCTTTTACTTGACTGATTTCTTTCTTCAGCTTCTCGATCTCCTCTTCTTTCTCTTCTAACTGATTTTCCAACTCATATATTATCTTTTCACTGTCCTTGTACATTTCCTTTATTTCCAAGACATGATTTTGAATCTTTTCAAGAAATTCTTTAGTGTAGTCATGAAGATAGCTATAGTCTGATTCATTATGGTCATATAGGTATTCACAGAGATTCCAATCAACCTTTTGTTTGGCCTTTGATAGTTCTTCTTCTTATTCTTCCATGGGATAAATACTAATAGAACATTCTGTTATTATATATGAGTCTTCTTATTTACTTGCAGGGAAGGATTCAATATCACTGTTATTGCAATCAAAATATTGTGGAGAGTCCTTACCTTTATTGATGGCTAATAATTCATATTCATCCTTGATAGGAATGTATTATGTGTCTTCATTTTTGATTTGATACATATTTTATAACTTCAGCCATAGGTCCTTGGAGAATGTGCATAGTCCTATGCTTGCCTTGACTGTATCTGATAATCCATTGAAAAGAATATTCAATGCCACTTCATTGTTCTTCCTTTCTCTTCTTTGGACTTTAATTTTGGATAGATTATTTGATGTAGTTAAATCCTAGGGATTTCTTACTACTGAATTCCAAACTTCAGATCCTTTTGACTTCAAATATCGCTTCATATTTTATCTCCATGAGGAATAATTTTTTCAATCAAATAAGGGAGCTTCAATTGCAGAGAGAGCCATTTGTCCACCAATTTCTTCAGGATCTACCTTATAGTGGTTAAACTGTGTTTTGAAGGAACTCACTCTGATACCAATTGTTGAACACATCGCCCACACTAAGAGGGGTGGGGGGGGGGGTGAATTAGTGTGTGGACAATTCTAACTTTTTCTTATCACAAGTTAGCAGTTAAAACTTATTTGAATAGATTAAGAACAATCAAATCATAATTACAATGGACACAAAGACACCATATGTTTGTATTAGCTTTTGTATAATTGATATGAATATAGTAATATGAATATATGTGAAAGAGGATTTTCCCAGCATCCACTGATTTGTTTCAACACCAACTGAAGTAAGGAGAACCAACTCCTCAAAGAGAACAAACTCTCAGGAAAGACCCATCTTGATGATAGAACCTAGTCTATCCAACTAGATTTTATTCAACTCTAGTAGTAGTGATCCATTATAGAATCAAATTTATCTCATGATCATAAGTATATCATAAAACACTCATCACCACATGTCATATTCTCTATGAAATTTGTGCATTCTTCGCTTTATCTTTCCTCTGATATCTTTTCTCCATTTCTGCTTCTACATCTCTCTCTTATAGTTGCACGGACCTCAGGTCTAGATCCACCTCTTCACTTCATAAGCCACACTTCATACACTAGCACCGTTTCAAGTGAACCAATCATGGTTTAATTTATAGTGGCTTATGCTAAAAAATTGTTTAAGTTATTGAGCCCACCTATGCAATAACCAACTTGTTCATTAACAAATTTGGGACCACTAGAGATAATCATTTTGGGTCTTCATCGTTACACCTGGCATCCCATTTCCTTTCACAAATTGATCATAGTCATGGATCAATTTCCTTCATCTCTGTGATAACCATCGAGGATGATTGCAGAACCAAAACTTGCAAGTTATTTAACTCATCACCCAAACTTTGCAATTGGAAGTTATGCACTGTTGGTGAGTTAACCACAATCATCAATCTTCAAGTCATAATATCAGACGATCCTGACTAATTGCAGGATTGGAACTGACATGATATTTAATTCTCTTTTCGATCTCTGCAATTTGTTGGGGTAGGGGCAGATCCAGGTTTCAACACTTCAACAATGCACCAAAAAAACCCTAAATACTGGCCCTTTCAGCAACACCTACAAAGTAGATGAAGTCTCACCCAAGGTAGAGGCAGGGGTGGTTGCAGGACTCAAGTGTCTGCAACCTAGCTGGGACACAGATCTGTGATTACAATACCTAACAGAGCACTTAGCAGTTAACATTTATTAGTAATTAACCCTTATTCACATCGCAGGAGAAGACCCTAATTATAAAACAACACAGTATTCAACACGATCTAACATCTCCAAGCAATTAGCATATAGAAATAGATATGATCTGGTATTCATTCACATTACTAGGAACTAAGATACTATATCAGATGCATATAAAATATATTTCTATACTAAGCATAACTCAAATAACAACCATAATGCATAAAGAAACTATAACACAGGATATATGTGGTTCACCCCAGCGTGGGGCTACATCCACCAACTCTTCATCTTATTTATTATCTGTTGTCAATCTCCTTACATGCACAAAGAATAAAAAACTACTCCACATAGGATAGGAGATTTGCGTGCGCCTCACCAGATCCTCCTTCCCCGAGTCAGGTCACAACACAAAGCCTCTTTACAGTCACTTGTACTTAGATCTGCAAGTTCTCATGCACACAGTATGCACAAAGCTAACTCATCTACATAGATCCAACTACTTACATCACTTGAACTTAACACAATATATCACTTAGCACCACTTATCTTCTAGATATAGTGTGTTTCTTACATCGTCTAGATATCTATTTATACATTACAAAAGAGGCCAAGGCATGGGTAAAACCATGGGCTGACATCCCATACCCGTTACATAAACCCTAAACCCAAAAATGCCCTAAGAAGGGGCCGATATCCCTTGATCTCCGCTTCACCTTGCGCTCCACCTTCGACCAACCTATTGAAGTCCCAAAATTGGTCAAACGTGACCAAGGTTCTCCAAAACTTGGTCAAGGTCCAAGAGGTCCCCAACACTCACCTGTGACTCATCCCGAGTCACTCTGATCTAGGTAACTCTGCCACAAATGCCTCAATCTTGGCTCAAGCTACTGTGACCTATTTCTTCGCCAGAGCCTCCTTCTCGGTGAACTATTGAATAAACTTCTCCATCACAGGTCCTTCCAAGCACTATTCCACTATGGTGACCACTTGCTCTAGTTCTGCACCTTGTCCTTCAATCTCCTAAAAAAGTATGCAAGCTACATCCTGCACTGGTTGGATTTGTTGAGTCACTTCCATGACCTTAATCTGTATGGCATGGAATTGTTACTAAACTATGCATTGTTCCTAGGATTGTTTCATCCTATTGACCGTTGATAGTGGATTCAATTGCACTTGCACCGTTGCTACTTGCTTCTTGGCCTCCTGAAGCTGTGACTCCAGTGTACTTAGTTCAAGGTACTCTACAAGGTTCTCATAAGTCTATGCACTTCGACTGCTGAGCTATTTACATTCTAAGGCCAATGCCTTGATTCTTTAGACTACGCTCTAGGCAGTTAATTTTCTTTGGTCTCACACTTCCTGCAGAGTGCTTGGCACTACTTGTAACTCCAGTTATGCTACCTTCTGTTGGAGCTACTGAATGGATTCAACAATATTCCTTAGATTTCCACTTTGTCTTCTTCCATCTATTCTAAGCCCATCAACAAGCAAAGTTCTCTAGTGACTACTTCTTTGAATCCAATATTCTCTGCGAGCAACTATTCCTTCTCCTTTTGGATTTTCTCTCCATCCTCTGAAAACTTGGCTTGGATGTCGTCTTTTTCCTGTTGTACAACCCAAAATTTCTTTATGGATTCCTCTTTTTCTTTCTCTAAGGCCTCTATGGCCTATTATTTTTCTTCCTAAACATGATGAAGGTGAGCTTCGGTCACATTTGCTATTTAGCATAGCTGGATAGGCTCATCTCCCAACTCTATTCCTTCTAATGATGGGGGCGCAGTAGACACTGCACAGATGGAGTAGAGGGATTGATGTACCCCTTTCAGATCTGCTGCAATTCTATCATACATGGTCTCTTGTTTGGCTTCACTGCATTGTAAGATATCTTCTGAGGTATCTGAGACAGCGACGATGATGAAATCTATGTCATCCATCATGAGCACAATCTGCATATGTGGTTTACTAGATTTGAACTTCTTCCATGATGTAGGCTTCGTGGGGGAAACCTTTCTTTTCATGGAGGTCTCAACTTCATCAAGAGGATCCCTAGGTGGTGTTACTTTTCCTTGTTTATGCTTGTCTTCTTCTCCTTTGTCCTCTTTTTTGTCTACTTCGTCATCACCTCCCCCTCCAGGTGAGTTTGAAGCAGTCTCTTTTGATACGCTATTCATCTCTTGTACCTCTTCCTTTTTTGTCCTTCTACTATTGTTGGGTGCATCATACTCTTCACAAGTAACCACAGGACTTTCGATGAGGTTGGGGTTGGAAAATTCTTCTTGTTCGACTGGTATAAGGAGATCTACAGGCCACTCCTTAGTTATTTCTTCCATTTCCTCCTCAGTGAGCTTATAATAAGATTGGAGCTCTTCTTTATGTTCATCTTCGTGCGTAGTGATATAAATAAAATGTCTATCTGTGTAGAACTTCACAAATGGTCTAAACCTGTGTAGGGTGTTCAACATGATACGAGGGAAAGACTCAATATCCCTCTTCAACTGGAGGTAGTAGGTGTGGAACACCACATTTGACTACCATTGTTTCACCATGTCTCTCGAATACCAGAGTGTGGTGAACTTCACAGCTAGGGGTTTAGATGGCTTAATCTCAGGGAAGGTCACTCCTTCTGGCCTCTCCTAGGAAATTAAGGTGATGAGGATAGGTAGCCAACTAAAATGAAACTCATAGCCCTGATCCTGAGCTTCATGACAATATTGTTCTAACTGGTTGACGAGGTAACTCACCCAGTTCATATGTAGTCCTTCAATGCATTTTTCTGTGAGGTCAACAATGAACCCCGTGACCTGCGTGGGTATATTATTCCTTACAAGCTTACCAATGATCAACTGGCAGGATAGGTGCACTGCACCATTATGAATTGAGGCTACCTTGTAGCCTTGCTTTCCCTTTTCCACACTGCCATAGGTATCTTTAATTTTCTATGCCAAGGCGCGATCTGTAGCCTTTTCTTGTGGGTCTGGTCCTTGCATGCTTAATCCGGTGATCCGATGGATCAACACCAGACCTATGGTGATGCATCTATCCATCCACAGATAACCTCCATGGAAGCAATACAATAGGATTTTAATGCATGCGTTAACCTCTTGATTCCTTCTAAAGTGTGGTATCTTCATCACGTTTAGGATAATGGACCTCGCGATGTCCATAGTCCACGACTGGGGGATGATATTTGACTTCTTCCCCTTTTTCTTGGTCAAATACTTGTGTGGGGAGATCATGCCATAGTTCTTGCTGTCTCCGAAGTTGAAGTCATTGATCTTCAACGTCATGATTTGTCCTAACTGTGGTCATACTACGTGTATCCCCTTCGGGAGGTATGCAATAATCAAGGTGTAGTCGAAGTCCCTCGGGACACTATCACAGCTCACTACGCTAGCCAGAGGCGGGATATAATTGGGAAGGATAGATGGGATGAGCTTCACATTCTCCAAGTCACCATGATGATTGGTTCATTTCTCTGTCACAGCTCGGGATGGTTCAGATCCACAAGTAGTCGAAGGGGATGCTTAAACGCCTCTCGTCGATGAGGCTTGGACTCTCGTGGTCATGACCTTCTCAACCATGAGGTCTATGAGGATCTCTTTGGAAGATTTATCTACTATGTTGAATTCACCTAACATGCACACTCGAGATCGGGTATCTCAGGTTGATGAACAAACAATCATGGTAAGAGAATGTGTGGCGATGTCTCAATAGGCACTATGCAAGAGAAACTAGTTCTTTGTGGGCTTGGATAATCACAATTGGAAAAAAAATTCTTGGTGCAACGCTCGATGGGATAAATAGACAACATTGTAATGGACTCCTCCAATGGGCAAGAATGCCTCAATCAATGTAATTCCATCCGTTATGGCGTGGTCCCAACGGTCTAATGGCGATCTTTCTTGCCATAACTACGGTTCGAGCCATTCTAGAGCATTGGGCTAATGGTCAGGATGCCTCTAATGGTCATATTGCTTCACCGTGATAAAGTGCCAATCTTCGCTGTTCTAATATCCCGATGAAGTTCAAGTGCTGCAAACCTCCCTTTTGCAAAGTTCTCTTTGGAACTTCTTGTAATTTCTCTAACTTTTCTTTCTTCTTACTGAGCTTTCTTGCTTTCTTTCCTGTAATTTGAGTCAATGGTTTCCTCTTTCCATTATTGGTCTTATCTCCTCTTGGCATGGTAACTTCGCACTTCTGAAGGTATTTTGAAGGGTTCAAGAGAAATACTTCTTCTCTTTCTGGGGTAGGTTCTCTACTCTCTTGTATAGACAGGTGTTTCAAGTATTCCTGTGTTCTTTCAACTTTGACATCCAAATCTATGGTCCTCAGTATCTTCGATTGGTCCTCTTGTTCTTCCAGTAAGTGCGCTATTCTCCTAGCCATGAAATCCCTTAGTTCTTTCTTTTTCTGTTCTAGATCCTCCTCTTCTTGTTTCCTTCGTATCTGATCTTTCACAATCCAGGTCTTCCCTAGAAAAATAACAAATGGGGTGTTGTTCTCAACAAACTTAACGATCTCAAATTATTGTTCTGTCGAAGTTCCATGAGCACTCATAGATATATGGGTAATTCTTCCACATAGGTTTATCATCTTCCCTTTAAACAATCCTATTCCTCCCAATGAAGGAACCATAGCAGGTTTTCCCAAAATTTCCCAAATTCTTTCTGTCATGATATTCACCCGTGTTTCTTCATCTAGAACACAGTCTATGTCGAAGTCACCTATTCTTGTTTTTATGCACTCCTTCTCATTTAATATCTCTAAATATCTTAGTGATCATTCAAGGTTTCTTTCATCTGTAGTATTATAGTCTCTGATTCTTTCTGGGGTTCTATCATATCCTTAGTTTCTTGGCCTGTCTCATGGTTTTCTTGTCTCATATTCATCTTTTCAACTTTAGCAATCATTCTAGGGAAATCCAAAACTTCATGGTCCATAGCTTTACAACAAATACAACTAGGACCTCTACCAGGGCATTCCTTAGCAAGATATCCCAGTCTTTTGCAACTATAACAATATTTAATCCTCTCTTTCATTTAAATGACCCCCAAACTTTCCTATACTACGCACTAGGATCATAATAACTACCCTGGAAAAAACTATTTCTAGGATCCTGCATCCATTTGTTAGTCCAAACATTATTTCTATGCATAGGAATAACATATCTTTCACTATTCTTATCAGATCTACTCATATCCAATCTTCTTTCTTCTAGTTGTTCCCTAATTTTTAGACTAGGACAAAATCTATTAGACATACCTAGATCCATTCTTTCGAAACATAAATTTTCACTTATCTTACCTTTCTAGACATACCTAGATCAATTCTTTCGAAACACAAATTTTCACTTATCTTACCTTTCTCATAGAAAAGAGCTTTAATATCTTACCTCTTTTCTTCAGATATGATTCCTTTCTTAGCATAGAGCTTCGCAACAAGTAGAATACTGCACACTAAAGCAACAGATCTACGCATAGAGCTTTCTTTTCTTCAGTTCCCAACAATCATAGTTTCAGGTCCCGACAACGAAACCATTTGTTGGGGTAGGGGCAGACCTGGGGTTCAACGCTTCAACATCACACCAACAAAACCCTAACTATCGACCCCTTTGGCAAAACCTGCGAAGTAGCTGAAGTCTCACCCGAGGTAGAGGCAGGGGTGGTTGCAGGACTCAAGTGTCTACAACCTAGCTAGACACAGATCTGTTATTACAATACCTAACAGAGCACTTAGCAGTTAACATTCATCAATATTTAACCCTTAGTCACATCATAGGAGAAGACCCTAATTACATAACATTGCAGTAGTCAATAAGATCTAACACCTCCAAGCACTTAACATATAGAAATAGATATGATATAGTATTCATTCACATTACTAAGCACTAAGCTACTATATCAGATGCATCTAACATATATTTCTATACTAAGCATAACTCAAATAACAACAATAATGCACAAAGAAACCATAAAACAATATATACATGGTTCACCCCAGCGTGGGGTTACATACACCAACTCTTCGTCTTATTTATTATCTGTTGTCAATCTCCTTACATGAAAAAAGCATCAAAACCTACTCCACATAGGACAGGAGATTTGCACGCACCTCGCCAGATCCTCCTTCCTCAAGTCAGGTCACAGCACAAAGCCTCTTTATAGTCACTTGCACTTAGCTCTGCAAGTTCTCATGCACACATTATGCACACATTATGCACAAAGCTAACTCAATTACATAGATCCAACTATTTACATCACTTGCACTTAACACCACTTCTCTTCTATATCTAGTGTGTTTCTTACATCATCTATATATATATTTATACTTTACAAAACAAGCCAAGGCATGGGTAAACCCATGGGACGACATCCCATACCCGTTACATAAACCCTAAACCCAAAAATGCCCTAAGAAGGTGCCAAGATCCTACAATCTCCACTTTTCCTTGTTCTCCGCCTTTGACCAGCCTGTCGAAGTCCCAAAACTAGTCAAACATGACCAAGGTTCTCCAAAAATTGGTCAAGGGCCAACACAATTCATCCCTGCCATTGATATGGTGATTGTGCATCTGACGATCATGATTTGAGATGGCTTAATCTCATAGTTTTTTGGATCAACTGTAGTCATATATATTTGGAGCTATAAGATCTAATTATCTAGTCCAATTGCAGGATTGGAACTAGCGAGTCTTTTAATTCTCCTTCTGATCCCCGTAATTCATTCTTGCCATTGATGGCTTGAAGATCCAATGGTCATGATCTTCCAACGATCCTCAAGCCCACAGTCACTCATATGATCATCGTCCATTATATGAGATGATCAACACCATTAATTTCCTTGATTGGGCAACTGCTGAGTCTTCTCACCTTTTCCAGTGCATTGGTCGAATTCAATGTTTCAATCGATCCATATTTCTGCAAAGTACTTCTTCCTTCTAAGATTTGATCTTCATTCACTAACCTTGTTGAGATTTTATCATAGGAACATTGTTTATCTTATTGTGATCAACAATTGTAACGTCCCCGACCATCCATGATGGGGCCACACTACGCTAGAGAAATCTTATGTTCTCTCTCTGTGGAACATACTGTAACATACCTAGTATCCAACTGAGCTATGCCACATGAATTTTTCGAACTGCATGCAATTAAAATATACGCACACAGAACTCTTGCGGAAGAATTATATATAAAATGTAAACATACAAATACATCTGTAAATACACATATTCACACTGAAATAACAATAAACATATACATGCAAGATATATAGAAAATACCCATAAAAATAAACATAGTTATAACCGCACATATGATAACCCATAAAAATAAGTACGTAAATAACAATGCATCATGTAAATTTATCATACAATTGGCAGTTATCTTGGTAATAATTTCAACAATGGTGTGCAGACCTTCCATGAACCTCCCAACCTTAGACCACACTGTTCATCACTCTCAACAGTGAGTCACCCCCGAGCTGGGACTAAACTCCACCCAGGTAAAGGGATTCCTGTCCAGGATAAAGGTTCATAGACAACAGGGAAGACTTCATTTCAAGTGCCAACTCAAACTAACAACCTACAGTACCTCATTCCCCACATGCTCGTCCCACCCAGGAAGTGTTCCCCTTCTCTTCTCAACAGTGCTTCAGTTTCTCGACTTCTTTTTCGAGCTTCAACAACATGCCGGACAGAAAGTCTCAGCGCACTGTAGATGCAGTTTAGCACCTTCAGGAAATCAATTCCCAACAATTCTCTCACCCAAATAATTTCTCATGGGCCTGACAACCTGCCTCTTTAATATCCCATGGGCTTGACAACCCGCTTCTTCAGTCCATCTCCCAAGCTAACCAGATACACCAACGCAAAATGGCTATGGATATAGGTTCAGGTATAGTCATGAAGATACAAAGGATAGCTCAATGGGTGTGTGCATGCTCATGGATGATTGATTGGATGACTGAATGATGGAAAATATCTTTGAAAAAATGAACTAATTCCCAACAATATGTATGCATGTCCCCAACTTGACACTTGTCATGTTGGGAGCTACTTTGGCCCACTTGTCCCCAACTTCAGAACTTAGGATAATATAATTATCCATACTTTATGATTTAAGAAATATTAATATAATATTCCTTTTTGGTTTAAGCTCCCTAGCTTATCCCTTTTCCTTAACTTTTAGGCCCCTCCCTTCCCCTAACCAGTGGATTTTAGTCCCCCATACTCTTTTATCATGGTCGGTCTACGTGCAACGATGTATTTTATAATAATTATGAGACATATACAAAAATAGGCGCACTGGCATTTAACATCTAGGCTCTTTGGCCTAATCAAAACATAAGCATCCTATCTTATAATAACTATCTCACCAGCCTATAAAACACAAAGCCTATAAAACACAGCATATACACAAAACACTACCTAGCCTCAAAATCGCGTACACTTATGTTGCTGCGCGTGGTATCCTGTAATGTGAAAACTTCCTCATTTTACTTCGCAGTACATGCATGCACTATACCATGGAATGTGCATACAAAAATGATATCAAAATAACTCACTAGCTTAAATACATTTGCATTTAAATTTACAATTGGGTTCGGCCTTGGGGATATTACAATCCCCTCCCCTTATTTATGCATTGTCCTCAGTGCATCATGTACCCATATACAACAAAATTTCAAAAATCCTAAAAAAAATGTGGGTACTTTGCTTGCATTGCATCCTCATGCTGCCAAGTAGAATCCTCAGGACCGTACCAGGTCCATTGGACCTTTACAAGCCCTATGGATCGATTCTGAAGATGTTTTATTTTTCGGTCCAGAATGCATACTGGATGCACTTGAAAAACACCTTCTTGCTCCACCCGAATCACACTCCAATCAATAACATGATTAGCATCATATATATATTTTTTGAGTAATGATATATGGAATACATTATGAATAGACATAGATGCAGGCAATGCAATCATATAATCTACTGTACCAATCCTCTCTAGGATTTCAAATGGCCCACAATAGTGAGCTGCCAACTTTGAACAATTTCCCAACTTCAGGGAACTTTTGTTGGCTTTCACTTTCAAGAATACATGATCACCCACTTTAAATTCCCTGTGAGTTCTGCCCTTATCGGCATAAATTTTCTTCCTGGCTTGGGCAACCTTTAATTTTTTTTTATTTTTATCATTTGCTCCTCCATTTCCCTAAGCAAATCTGGCCCAACCACTCCTCTGTCCACTAGGTTATCCCATCTTACTGGTGTGTTTCACTTTCTGCCATAAAGTGCCTCAAATGGGCTCAACTTTAGAGATGCTTGGTACCCATTGTTATAAGCAAACTCTACCAAGTGTAGGTAGTCTTCCCATTTTGATGGTTTATCCATCACATACATCCTTAACATATCCTCAATCACTTGATT
>ML783083.1:266288-333305 GCA_009831015.1 Picea engelmannii | reverse complement strand
TTGGGTGATTATGTAACTCCTTTGAGGTGTGAAAAGGGGCTCTTTAGGGCTCAATTAGGTCTTTGACCAGCCTACCATGTAGATTCAGCTCAGATTTGATGGTCAAATCAGGTTGGGAGCTGGTCCATAAGTGGTTGGGAGGCTGACCAATTCAATAAATGCGTCGTTTAGCAGGTGCGTGGATTTTTTCGCTAACAGTCGTGCATCGTGCGTGCATGCATGAATTGTACGTTCTTGTTCCACGCATATGCGCGTGCACCCATATTCTGTAAAGCGCCCTTCAATTTTTGGTTACTTTGTATAGTTTTTGACCTTTTTGCAATGCTGTGAAATTAATCCAGTGCCATGAATGACTTCATTACTGTTTGACGATGCTGAGTTCTTGTCACCATGTGCGGACGGAATTTCAGTGATAACACCTATACATGAGAATTTCATCCTTATCTAGCTTGTATTCCTCAATTTTTTGTTGCAAAATACTTTGTTGAAAATTTTCCACTAATTCCTCGTATTGCAAATTTGATTTGGCAGCCTCTATAATTTTGTCTTTCAAATCTGATTGGTACATGCTAATGGCTAAAGCATGCAATTAATGCACTCTTATGCTAAGTTCATCAACCACTTTGTTCTCTTTTCCCTTGATATGCTTTATATCAAAGTCATATTCACTTAGAAATTCTAACCATCTGGTTTGCCTCGTATTTAGAGTTGGCTGATCAAATAAATATTTCAGACCATTATGGTCTGTTCTTATCTCAAACCTTTTCCCCATGAGGTAGTGTCTCCATTTCCTCAAAGCATGCACTATGGCCACCAACTACAAATCATGAGTGGCATAGTGTTTTTCATTCTCCTTCAACTTCCTTGATCCATAACATATAACAAACCCATTTTGACTGTGATCCAAAATCGGATTCAGCAGCCTGTCAGGGAATGAAAAATGCTCAAAAATGAAAGTGCTCAGAATCCGACAAAACCAACACCATTGCATCTGGCTCGTCTTCCTAATTCCGGTGGTATAATGTTTTTGTCAAACGGAGTCTGTATGAAAAAGATATCGCATTCTGTCCGCCAAGCCAAACAAGAAAAATTTTGGATGCTGACTGTACCTGTCCGTACAGTCCATACAGGACACGTGTCAGTCCGTATGGGACATGTGGCAGGTCTGTACACTGACACATGGTAGGTTTCATACAAGACATGTGGCGACTCTAGGGAGTGCCACGTGTCAGGTGGATTTGGCACTTTTGGCACATGGTTGGGCCAATCCAAAGGTGACACATGTCACCACTGGAAGGGTGACACATGGCACGGATGATGTCAGCAGATGATGTGGCTCAAGTGACGTGGCAGTTGACAGAGCGTACGGCAGGTGAAGTGGCAAGGTGACTGGACCGTATGACAGGGTTGATGCGGAAATTGATGTGGCAGTACGGCTCTGGCACATGGGCCAATGGGCGATTGACACGTGGCAATTATTTGGTCAAATGAATGGGTGCCACGTGGCCCAATCATGGGCTGCCACGTGGCACCCCATGGTTGGTTGTTTGTTTATGTGTAAAAGTTCATAGCGACGCCGGGGATTCGAACGGGTGACCTCCTGTTATGCTAAAGTCTTTGCACCGACCGACTTACCGTTACACCTCATGTTATTCGTTGTAAGTTATACAGTATAAATTGCATTTAAAATTGGTTATGGTTCGGTTTGGGCTGCGACTGGGCCGGGGCTTAGCCCCAGCCCTTGGTCGCGCGCCATTTAAATGTGACCGAGAAAAGGGGCGCGTTGGGCCAAAGGGGGTTGGCGCCCAATTTTAAAACTATATTATGGTTTGAAAAGTGGGTTTTATAACCACTTTAGTTATTTAAATGTAATTAACTCCTTTTTAATGTAATTGGGGGTTATTGGGTTTTTTTTAGAGCCTAATTTTTGGGAGGAAGTTGGAGATGGATAACCAACTTCCGCACTATTTAACCAAGGCCATGTTGAGGCCAAGGGGTCAAATTTTGGAGAGATTTTGGACGGTTTTTGAGAGCAAAGATGCTTAGGAAAAGCCAAGTCAAAGCCAGTTTGAGGCAGGGAAGCTGTTGAGGAGGAGATGCTGTCGGACGATTTCTGAGAACTCGGGACATCCGTTTCAGGTGTCGTAAGTTGTGCAAGATTCTAGAGATCTGGTCAAACATGACCAGATCAGTCTGGAAGCCATTCGACATTGTAAAGATGTACTATTAATATTTCAAACATAAATAAAGAAGCCTCCCTCACAGAGAAAAGGCCCAGAGACGTAGGCAAAGTTGTGCCGAACTCCGTTATCAACCTGTGCATTATGGTTTGCTATTTTTCATTGCATTTCAGATCTGCAATTATGTTAATGG
Organism: Picea engelmannii; assembly: GCA_009831015.1. Lineage (NCBI taxonomy): Eukaryota > Viridiplantae > Streptophyta > Pinopsida > Pinales > Pinaceae > Picea > Picea engelmannii. The sequence continues at coordinate 330,932 of ML783083.1, read as the reverse complement.
CTGTATAATTCATTTTCTTTTCTCTCTCTTTAGTTAAGTTTCCCAATGGTCAATTAATTCATGCAAATAAAAACTCAACCATAAGTCATTCGAAAAATCCTGACGGATCAGAGTGAGGACTCCACCAAGTCCCTCTCTACATGCATATGTGCATACAATGAAGTCTTCATTTGGGTTTTCAATCCTTAGTATTGGAGCACTTGTTAATAATTGTTTCAAGTGTTGGAAACTCTTTTCACAATCCAATGTCCACTGAAAATTCACACCCTTCTTGTAATATTCCAGATATAAAATATATGCAAAACAAAAATAAAATGCTAGAAATGGAATATGAACAACAATATAAACAGAATAACACCACAATAATACTGAAATGATAACAAAATAACACTAGAAAGAGAACTTCGATTACTTAGAGCGATGTTCACGGGCCTCTTCGAGGGGGAAACCTCCAGTCGAGCAGATCTCTATTGCAATAATATCCAAGCTAGGGTTCACATACCCTCAACTCCTATTTATACTAAATACGTTTATCAAGAAAACCATCTAGAGGAAGATCCTTCTAGAAGAGGAAGCTTCTATTAGGTCTTCTTACATTCGATTTATTCTACCTTATTGCAGGGCCTTATTAATATTCACCTTTATTACATTGAAATACATTGTTCTACCTATGTAAGGGGTTAGGTCCCTAACATGTACGCCCCTTTAAAAGAAACCTTGTCCTCAAGGCTTGAGATGTGGAAATTGTTGTAGAATGGTAGCTGGTTCCCAAGTGGCATCCGTTGGAGTTGTATCTTTCTACTGGACTAACACTTCCTTGATGGTTTGTTGATGCAAGCGACTCTCACACTAGTCCAAAACTGCTTGTGGCTATAGCCAAATGGAGCCTTCTTCGTCCAACTCAGGAAGGTTGGTTTGAGTTTGGCACTTAGTTCCAATCACCATCTTCAAACATGAAACATGAAAAATAGGACGTAGCTTAGAGTGATTGGGAAAAGTTAACTAATAGGCCATCTGTCCCACACACTTGAGAACTGCATAAAGACCATAAAATTTGGGCACTAGCTTCTGACAATGGTTTGTGTTGAGGGAATTTTGCTTGTAAGGTTGTAGTCGAAGAAACACCTGATCCCCTTCTACAAATTCACATTCAGAGAGACCTTGATTTACTTTTTGCTTCATGCGATTATGAGCCATGATCAAATTCTCTTTGAGGGTATGGAGAATAGCCTCTCAAACTGTAAGCATTTGATCAACTTCCTGGACCTTCCAGACACCTGGTAAATATGAGAGGACTAAAGGTGGATTTTGTCCATAGATCGCTTCAAAAGGAGTCATGCATGTAGCTGTATGGTATGAAGTGTTGTACCACCATTCAACTAGGGGTAACCATTGAGCCCACTGATTTTTCCTTTATGATGCAAAACACCTCAGATATGTTTCCAAAAATTTGTTGACAACTTCAGTTTGACCATCCGTATGGGTATGATAAGCTGTGCTAAGATGCAATTGGGTGCCTTGTAGCTTGAATAGTTCTTTCCAAAAATTACTGGTGAAAGTTGGGTCATGATTAGAAACAATAGAATGCGTCAAGCCATGAAGCTTGAAGACCTGATCCATGAAAAATTCAGCCACTATGGATGTTCTAAATGGGTGTTGAAGAGCACATAAATGAGCATACTTGGAAAGGATATCAACTACCACCATGATGACTGATTTATTACCCGATTTAGGTAAGCCTGTAATAAAATCCATAGAGATATGCCTCCGAATAACAGGTGGAATCGGAAGCAGTTGCAATGTGCCTGGAAATTTGACTGTTTCTCCCTTGTTGCATTGACACATGTCACATTCATCCACAAAATTATGAACGTCTTGTTTCATACCATCCCAGAAAAAATAATGTTTGACCCTGTCATAGGTTTTGGTAAACACAGAGTGCCCAACTATGGGTGTAGCATGAAGCTCAGAAATCACTGTGGATTTAAGTTTTGAATTTTTACTTAAATACAAATAGCCTTTGTATCGAAGCTCATCATGGAGCCATGAGTACCCTAGGGAAACTAGAGAATTGGACTGCAATTGTTGTATTAGATGTGAACTTTTGGGATCATGTAGCCATTCTTGGCGAACGACTTGGAGCCAATATGGTACAATGAAGGAGGGAGAAAAAAGGGAGACTTCATCTTCATATTTTCAGGAAAGTGCATCGGCCATCACATTATCTTTTCCTTTCTTGTAAAAGATCTCATAATCATATCCAAATATCTTAGTTACCCATTTTTGTTGCTCTGGGGAGGAAATGCATTGTTTCAGAAAATACTTGAGGCTTTGATGGTCTGTCTTAATTTGGAAGAGTTTCCCCAATAGATAAGTGTGCCACAAATTAACGACATGAAGAATAACAAGCATTTCCTTTTCCTAGATTTATTTTTCCAAATTTTGTTCAGATAATTGTTTGCTAGTAAAGGCCAAAGGCCTACCCTCTTGCATAAGGAGAATGCCAATACCTTTCCCTGAAGCATCACATTCCAGGACAAAGGTCTTTGTGAAATCAGGAAGGGCCAAGACTGGAGTGGTGCACATGGCCATCTTCAAGGTTTGAAAATCCTGAGAAACTGATGGGGTCCAAGTGAAATAATTCTTTTTAAGGAGTTTCGTGAGAGGTGTCGCAATCTTTCCATAATTCTTAAAAAACTTGCCATAATAACCTGTTAGGTCTATAAATCCTCGCAAACTTTTGAGAGTCTTTGGGTGAGGAAAATATTGCATGGATTCAATATTTTTAAGATCCACCCTGATGCCATTCTTGCCAACAAGATGGCCCAAGTCCTCGACTTCTGAGGCGCCAAAAGCACATTTAGATCGTTTAAGGAAAAGTTGGTGCTGAGAGAGTATATGGAGAATTCGGTCCACATGAGCAAGGTGGTATGTCCAGGTTTTGATATAGATGAGGATATCATAAAAAAAAACTAAGACAAAATGATAGAGAAAGGGGCGAAAGCCATGATTCATGAGGCTTTGGAAGGTGGAGGGGGCATTACAAAAGCCAAAGGGCATGACCAAAAATGTATAGTGGCCCTCATGAGTTCTAAAGGAAGTATTAGGAATGTTTGAGTCTTTCATATAGATCTGGTGGTAGACAAAATGATGATCAAGCTTAGTAAAAAACTGGGCACCGCTCAATTCATCCAAGAGGTCATCAATGATAGGAATGTGTTGCCGACCTGCCCTCACAGCAGCCGGTTGCTCCACCAGGACCTTCACTAACCTCGGCCCGAAGAGATTTTATGCTCCTCCAATCCCTTATTGAGTCTTCCGCTACCCACAGGACACTCTATTGATCTCCCAGTAATTATCTCGAGAAATCGGGTCTCGCAATATCGCGAACCCAGTGTGCAATCCTCGTGTAACTTCGAGCTCCGAACCCCGATCCACGATGGTCAATGGTCAACCTCGGGACGTCTCCCCTCGCGATGTTGAGGACTTGCCCTTCCAAAGTCCGAGTGCCGATGCGTGATACCATGTATGGTACTCCACACAATCTCCGTGGAACCCGTCACAACTCGCGACCTCGCGATTTCTCAGTGCTCCTTTCAACTTTGCAAACGCCGAAGTGATGAATCCCGAGTCCTTGGGATCTCATGCCACCTGTCCCTCCGATGATCAACGGCTCTGATTAAATCGGGGGATCGCAGCTCGCGATTTCGAGGTGCATGCAATGCTTGCGCTCGCCAACCTCGATATGCCGATTCACGATGACAAATGGGTTCTACGTGCACTTGAAGATTCCTTTCTTCCAGACGTTCAAGTCGTCGATTCTCTTCCTCTTGAAGAGTTCTCCTCTCTACCACCTTTGCCCTATATGAACTTCACTGGGGTCTGCTTTCACCAAGAAGCAAAGGCGCTATCCCTCATGAGCTTATGCAACTCTAACTCCTTCAGAGCTCCCCCGAACATGCTCCCGGTGCTCGACCTCGACCTTCGCCAACCCTCTGTGATGCTGAAGATTTCCCAGTTCTGTGCACTCGCAGTCACAGAAACCCGACCTTTCCCTTCGCAGACTTGCTACTGGAAGTTCAGTTCGACCTACACTCACCAGCATGGCTCGAAAGATCCAAATCAACTCCGGGTTGAACGCGAATGAGAGTTTAACTATAGAGCCTCCTCGACGCACTCTATGCGGAGGAATTCGACTGCACTCTATGCAGGAATCTCCTGGCTCAAACAGAGAAACAATTGAAATTCATTCACTCATTCTCTCAGGTTTCGAACCTGATATGCAATCACATAAGCATCATATAGAAGATAAGCATATAAAGAAGCAAGTATGCAACAAAATAATATCAACAGGACATAGAACTCAAACACAGCCATGGAATTGAATCAAGAGATTTCTTCTATTAATTCAATCTGTACATGGGGTTTCTTCACAAACTCTTTGCTCTGTTCTCTCTTTCTCTCTCTCTCTCTGCTAATGCTGAATAATCACAACCTGAATAATAATCTATTACACAAGGAGGGTGCCTATATTCGTTTTCCCTCCTGGAAATGAAACTGTCTAATCTACAGATAACCCTATCTACCAGCATTAAAACTATTTAATGTCCTCTTATCTACATTACAATACAAGTGCGCTTCAAATGAATGCGTTCATCCAAAATGAAGGCGCAACAATCTTCATCGTGATTCAAAAAGGTATGCGCTGGTGCTGTCCAGCTGTCCTTCTCTTCCCTCCATGCTGGCTCGCTTTTTGGTGTCGTAGATGCTCCTGCATCATACTCCTCGGCTCAAAAAAGAGATTTCATGGGCTCCTGTCCATGAGCTGCTGCATGGTGTGCCCATGTTTCTAAATTTCTGCTTCTATTTCCCAGCTGGCATCCTCCACTGGGTGGTTTTTCCACTTCACCAGGTACTCAAAATACTGCTTCCTCCTGGTCTTCTTGCTAACTCGTTTATCCAGTATGCACTCCATCTCAGGCTTCTGTGCAACTGGCAATTGCTTCTGCCACTGAATCATTGGTTCCTCAGTTCCAGTGTCTGCTTCCTTAGCCCTGTAGGGGTATAAATCCGAAACGTTAAAAATCAGAGATATCCTGATGCCCTCTGGCAACTCAAGCTCATATGCATTCTCGCCGAATTTCTTCAGGACTTTGCATGGYCCGATTTTTTTCATCTTGAGCTTGTTGTATGTTCCCCTTTGGAACCTTTCTTTCCTCAGGTGTGCTAGAACCACGTCTCCAACTTCAAACTGAAGTTGTCTTTTTCTCTGATCGACTCTGCGCTTATATTCCTGATTCACMTTTTGTAGTCGCTGCTTCACCTGTGTGTGAAGTTCTTGCATTGCTTCAGCAAATTCTTCAGCCCTCGCGCTGCTAGTCTCAGCCTGTTCTGACTCCCTGAGCTCAGAAACTCCTCTCGGCTGTGTTCCATACAAAATTTGAAAMAGACTCTTACCTGTACTCYGATTCACAGAATCGTTGTACGCAAACTCTGCCTGCGGTAGGATCTGATCCCAACTGGTGTGATGCTCCGTCACYAGAATTCTTAACAGATCCCCTAAGCTCCTGTTGACCACTTCGGTCTACCCATTTGTCTGTGGATGGTAAGCAGAACTGAATGCCAAGTCAGTCCCCAGCTTCTTCCATAGCGTCCTCCAAAAATGACCTATGAATTTGGTATCCCGATCCGAGACTATACTTCTCGACAATCCATGCAATCTTACAATCTCTTTGAAAAATAAATTGGCGATGTGGGTTGCATCGCTGGTTTTATGACACAGAATGAAATGTGAGATCTTCGAGAATATGTCCACCACAACAAAGATGGAATCAAATCCTCGTTGTGTTCTCGGTAAACCCAACACAAAGTCCATACTAATGGCTTCCCATGGCCTCTCAGGTACGGGCAACGATTGATAGAACCCTGTGTTCTGCTTTCGTCCCTTCGCGTGTTGACAAATTCTGCATCGGTCAACAAATCTCTTCAAATTTGCATGCATGCCTGGACAAAAGTATGATTCACTCAGCTTGATGAATGTTTTGTCATGTCCGAAGTGACCTGCTAAGCCCCCGCTGTGCTTCTCCTTTACCAAATTCTCTCTCATAGAGCAATCTGGAATGCACAATTGATTGCCTTTAAACAACAATCCATCTTGGATCAGGTAGTCAATCCACAGACTCCTATCCCTGAGAACTGGGTTCTCGGCTGCCTCGTAAGCTTCCCCGAAATCAGTATCACCTGCATACATATCCTTCAGGTTTTCAAAACCCAAAGTCTTGACTCTAAATTCCTGCAGCAATAAACATTTTCGGCTCATGGCGTCTGCTACCTTGTTCGCAGTCCCCAAAATGTGCTTTATGACAAAGGTGAAATTCTGCATGTATTCCACCCACTTCGCATGCTTCTGATTCAGCTTCTCTTGCTGACTCACGAACTGTAACGCATGGTTGTCACTATACAGGACAAATTCTTTGGGTACGAGATAGTGCCTCCACTTTTTCAATGCCTGGATAATGGCATAGAATTCTTTATCATATGTGGAGTACTTCAGCTTCGCATCATCCAACTTCTCACTATAATATGCTACAAGCCTGTCATCCTGACTCAAGACCCCTCCGACAGCATATCCACTGGCGTCACACTTCACCTGGAAGGTTTTCTGAAAATCAGGCAGCACTAACATTGGCTGCTCTGTTATCTTTCGCTTCAACAGGTTGAAGCTCCTTTCAGCCTCTGCTGTCCAATGGAAAACCTTATGCCGCTTCTTCACAGTGTCCATCATCGCGGTGCTAATTCCACTAAAATTCCGAATGAATTTTCTGTAGAAGCTTGCCAAATAGTGAAAGCTCCTTACCTCAAAAACATTTCTTGGCGATGGCCAATTTCTGATTACTTCAACCTTCTCAGGATCCATCTTCAATTCATTTGCCGAGATCACAAAACCCAGATATACGATTTCTGTTTGCATGAAGGAACACTTCTTCAAATTTATCAGCAACTTCTCCTGCTGTAATCTTCTCATCACAATGGCCAAATGCCTCAGATGTTCAGCCTTCGTCTTCCTAAAAATCAATATGTCATCCAGGTATACCACCACAAATTTGCCAATGAATTCCCGCAGGACTTCATTCATCAGCCTCATAAATGTGCTTGGCGTGTTTGTCAACCTAAACGGAATGACCAACCATTCGTACAAACCCTCGTTTGTCTTGAATGCTGTCTTCCATTCATCTCCTTCTCTCATCCGGATCTGATGATATCCTCTCTTGAGATATATCTTGGAAAAGTAATTTTCCCCACTCAGGCAATCCATCAAGTCGTCCATTCTCGGAAGTGGAAATCTGTACCTAATGGTAATCTTATTTATTGCCCTGGAGTCTGTACACATTCTCCATCCTCCACCCTTCTTCGGACTCAGTACCGTTGGAACGACACACGGACTAAGACTTTCTCTCACCAGTCCTTTATCCTGCAGATCCTGTACCTGCCTTTTGACTTCCTCATTCTCCTGAGGTGTCAACCTGTATGCTGCCTTATTTGGTAGACTTGCTCCGGGTACGAGGTCAATGTGGTGACTCACACTCCTAATCAGTGGCAACGAACGAGGTAGTTCGTCCACGATGATATCAGCGAACTATCCAAGCAGTTCCTGAATCTCTTCCGGTAAGTCGTCCACTCTTGTGCTTGTCAGGACAATTCTCGGCTTCCTGACAACAAAGAATTGTGGATCTTCATCCTTCTCTAGCTTTGTGAGAAGTTCCTTCCCACTCATGAGAAGTATCGTGCTGCTAGCTTCTAGATTTACTTCCTTATCTTTTATCGGCAATAGTTTATGGGTCTTCCCATCCTTCTCCAAAGTGTAGGTGTTCATCCTCCCGTCATGAACAACGTTTCGGTCAAACTGCCATGGTCTACCCAGCAGTATGTGACATACGTCCATGGGAATGACATCACACAAAATCTCATCGTGATAGTTCCCAATTTTAAACTTAACTAAGCATTGTTTAGTGACACTTACCCGGTGTCCTTTCTGTAACCACAAGACTTTATACGGACTCGGGTGCTTAGTTGTTGTCAGCTCCAATTTCTCCACCATCTCGGTTGAAACGAGATTGTCAGTGCTCCCGCTGTCAACTATGACTTTGCACTTTCTATCCTTGGTTGTGCAAGCTGTCCTAAATAGTCTGCTCCTCTGCACTGAGCTGTCCACCTCTTTCTCAGGTGCCAAAAGAATTTTTTGCGTCCCAAGCGATCTACTGTTGTCCGCATCTTCACTCTTATCATCACGCCTCTGTGCCTCAGTGATGTGAGATTTTCCTCCGTCCATCTTCCTCTCCGGACAGTCCACGGCTTTGTGTCCATCTTTACCACATGTAAAACATGTGATAACTCCTCCTCGACCTCTGCCTCAACCTCGGGTACGAGGAAATGTATTCACGTCAGCATATCCTCCTTGCTGAACATCTTGCTGCCTCCTCGGCTCATCATTTTGCCTCTGCTATGAGGTTCCACCTCTCTCAGTTTTTCCCTGAGGTCTCTTCCAATCCTCCTTGGCCCTCTGAGTTTTCTCTTGGGCAACTGTCTTGCCTCTGGGCTGGCTTCTACCTCGACCTCGCTGTCCCTACTTGCAGCTCAGCTTTTCTTCGGCCTTTAGAGCCATCTGGTACGCATCCTCAACGGTTCGGATGGTAACCATGCTCAGTTCATCTTGAATATCATACCTCAGTCCATTCAGGTATCTTGCCACCTTTTCGTCATCACTCTCCCGATGACCAGCTCTGATGTTGAGCCTGTAGAATTCCTCGGTGTACTCCTTCACCGTCATCAACTTCTGTCTTAGGTTCTGCATGCGACTGAACAGAGTGATCTGGTAGTCTCTCGGGAGGAACTTCGCCTTCATCTTAGCGATCATCCTGTCCCATCTTTTGATCTTCTGTTTGCCTCGGGAACGTCTCTCTACCTGCATCTCGTCCCACCATAAGGCTGTATGTCCCTTCAGCTTGGTGACAACATGCCTCACCTTCTTGTCTTCTTCGATATCTTCATAATCGAAGTATGTATCCAATGCTCGGATCCAATCCAGCAGTTCCTCTACGTCTAGAATTCCCTCATAGACGGGAATGTCCATCTTCGTCTTCGAGCTCATCCTCGAAATGGCTCTAATCAACCTCTTAGTTGACGCATCTTCTGTCATGACTTCTTCTTCAACATGTCCAGCTTCCTCTTCAATCTCAGGATCACTGAACTCGGCGGCACCAACACCACGTCTCTGGGCAGTCTCCATTTCTTCGAGTCTGGCTCGGAGATCTCTCATCTCTCGCTCTATCTCAGCATTACCTGCTGGCCTACCCCTTCTCCGGGCATCCCTGTCCTCACGATCAAGTGACTGCCTCTCTCTCCTGGGTGGCATGGAGAAATCTGCTTCTCTCTGCTACCTGAACAAAGAGAGTTCCACTTCCCGCTCTGATACCACTTGACGCAAGTTGTGAGTATCAGAGTGCTTTTCCTTTCCTCTTTCTCTCCTCCTATCTGAAATATACAGACAAGAGTTTCCAGCTCTGATACCACTTGTTGTCGACCTTCCCTCACAGCAGCCGGTCGCTCCACCAGGACCTTCACTAACCTCGGCCCGAAGAGCTTTTATGCTCCTCCAATCCCTTATTGGGTCTTCTGCTACCCACAGGACACTCTGTTGATCTCTCAGTAATTATCTCAGGAAATCGGGTCTCGCAATATCGCGAACCCAGTGTGCAATCCTCGTGTAACTTCGAGCTCCGAACCCCAATCCCCGATGGTCAATGGTCAACCTCGGGACGTCGTCCCTCGCGATGTATCGGACTTGCGCTTCCAAAGTTCGAGTGTCGATGCGCGATACCACGTATGGTACTCCACACAATCTCCGTGGAACCCGTCGCAACTCGCGACCTCGCGATTTCTCCGTGCTCCTTTCAACTTTGCAAATGCCGAAGTGCCAAATCCCGAGTCCTCGGGATCTCGTGCCACCTGTCCCTCCGATGATCAATGGATCTGATTAAATCGGGGGATCGCAGCTCGCGATTTCGAGGTGCATGCAATGCTTGCACTCGCCAACCTCGATATGCCAATTCACGATGACAAATGGGTTCTACGTGCACTTGAAGATTCCTTTCTTCCAGACGTTCAAGTCGTCGATTCTCTTCCTCTTGAAGAGTTCTCCGCTCTACCACCTTTGCCCTGTATGAACTTCACTGGGGTCTGCTTTCACCAAGAAGCAAAGACGCTATCCCTCATGAGCTTCTGCAACTCTGACTCCTTCAGAGCTCCCCTGAGCATGCTCCCGGTGCTCGACCTCAACCTTCGCCAACCCTCTGCGATGCTGAAGATTTCCCGGTTCTGTGCACTCACAGTCACAACAACCCGACCTTTCCCTTCGCAGACTTGCTACTGGAAGTTCAGTTCGACCTGCACTCACCAGCACGGCTCGAAAGATCCAAATCAACTCTGGGTTGAACGAGAATGAGAGTTTAACTGTAGAGCCTCCTCGATGCACTCTATGCGGAGGAATTCGACTGCACTCTATGCAAGAATCTCCTGGCTCAAACAGAGAAACAATTGAAACTCATTCACTCATTCTCTCAGGTTTCGAACCTGATATGCAATCACATAAGCAACATATAGAAGATAAGCATATAAAGAAGCAAGTATGCAACAAAATAATATCAACAGGACACAGAACTCAAACACAGCCATGGAATTGAATCAAGAGATTTCTTCTATTAATTCAATCTGTACATGGGGTTTCTTCACGAACTCTCTGCTCTGTTCTCTCTTTCTCTCTCTCTCTCTGCTAATGCTGAATAATCACAACCTGAATAATAATCTATTACACAAGGAGGGTGCCTATATTCGTTTTCCCTCCTGGAAATGAAACTGTCTAATCTACAACTAACCCTATCTACCAGCATTAAAACTATTTAATGTCCTCTTATCTACATTACAATACAAGTGCGCTTCAAATGAATGCGTTCATCCAAAACGACGGTGCAACAATCTTCATCGTGATTCAAAAAGGTATGCGCTGGTGTTGTCCAGCTGTCCTTCTCTTCCCTCCACGCTGGCTCGCTTTTTGGCGTCGTAGATGCTCCTGCATCAGAATGGGAAATTTGTCTTTAATGGTGAGTTTGTTGAGGGCGCAGAATTCAGGACACATGTGCCAAGAACCTTCCTTATTCAGGACCATGACCACATGAGAAGAGTAGGGGCTCGTACTAGGGAGAATAATGCCTACGTTGAGCAGTTCTTGAACCATTTTCTCAATTTCATTTTTTTGGGAAAAGTGGTGATGATATGGACATATATTGGGAGGGAGGCTTCCTAGTATAAGGGCAATGGAATGATCACGAACACCCTGGGAAGGTGGGAGTCCCTTGAGAGTGGAAAATACCACTTGATGTTTAGAGAGGATGGATTGGAGGTCTTGCGGCACAGAGGGTGTCTCAATTGCCTGTATGGTATGGAGTTGGGCAATAACACCAGAATGACCTTTTTTTAGAATATTTTCCATGAGATGGGAACTAGTGATTGTTACACCTCAAAATCACTCATTGCAATGATGGCTAGTGTCATCATTGCAAGTGTCTCATATTGGTTGCAATTGTCGCAAACATCACACTATTATCTTGCCTATGTCATCTCTCTAACGACATCATAAGGACACTTAAGACACCTCAAATGACAGTTTTGAAGAGGAGAAATCAAATGACAAGGAGTACAAGCCTTTTTCCACTCAAAAGTCAAATTTGGAAGGGAGCACTCCCCTACATACTGTCAGGGAGCACTGGCGCTCTATACCCTCTTCTAGGGGAATGTTCCAATGCTCTGTGCCCCTTTTGAGGGAGTGCTGGCCTTTTATGGGCAAAATTTGGTTTGTTGGAGGAAATCAGGGAATAATCCCCTCAATATCTGAAGGTGGTTGGATTTGAATCAGAGGTCAAGGCACGATATTAGGGAATATCCACAACTGAAGGAGAGGAATCCTTAACTTATCCCAAATATTTCTCAAGTGGTTGGGCCTCTCAAAGCTTATATAATGAGGTCTTCTCATGGTGAAAGGTACATGACATATAGAGATTGAGAGATACCAAACTTATGATCTCATGAGTGGTATTGATATGGAGAAATTGTGAAGTATCAAACTTATGATCTCATAAGGGAGATATCATTGAAGCATCAACATTCTGTGTGGATTATTTGAGAAATATTCTAGGAAAATGGAACTTGGTCAAGCTACTGCACTACATCCATGGTTGTAAGCACCACTTTGTTCTCATTAATATAAATCTATGCTTGGCATGTTTCCTTTAAAGTTTGCATACATTTCATGGACTTGTCTCTAGTAGATGGATCTGTTTTTGAGCTAATCTCAATAGAATAGGAAGTTTGTTGTATATTTGTTTGTTCTACAGGAATTATTGAGGAGCTTATGATCGAAGCTCAATCTGGACTATGTGAGGAAAAACACCATTAAAAAGGTACACTTTTCGTTTTCCTCTTCAGACATTAGCTTAATTAGATCTAAAAAAAATGGCAGTGTCCACAATAACATTTTTTGTCTTGGTCATAGGGGTCTAGTATCCAAGAGAGAATCCACTTTTCCGCAAGGGGATTTATCTATAACAGAAATTGGTGACTCCACTGGAATGCAATTTTGACATTATTGACAAGTTTCAGAGTAGTTTTGTTCATTTTTGATCTTCTCACATTCACGAGCATCGTCTTAGTTCATTCTCAAGCTCAAAAATATAAGAATGCATCGGGTAAACGTTTATCTCTTTTTCGGACCTGCATGGATAAACAAAAAAGGAACCCCCTGGAGTCTTCTTTAAACTATTTTCAGACTCTCTAAACATGAAAATATTGTCGAGTGATCTTGCTTCCTTTCCAACTCGTTAAAAGGTTTGAAAGGGAGTCTTTCGAGTGATAATTTATTTCTTTTCGACCTTGCAAGACTAACATTATGAAAAAGGACAACAATGGATTCATCTTTAAGTCATTTTCAGACTCTCTAAATATGAAAAACCACCGAGTTTACCTTCTATGGACTCGTTAAACAATTATACATTGAACGACCCATATGGGACCAAACCCTTACTTCTTCCAGTTCATTAAACAAAGGAAGAGGGAATTACTGAAGGTGAGTTATATCAAGCATGTTTTACCCTCCTCGAGCTCGTTAAATTAAAAAGAGGTACTCATCTATCTGGATGGGGGAAAACTTGAAGGAAGCAAGCCAATCAGTTTTTGAGAACACTACCAGTAACTCTTACGGTCGCCCTTGAAAATGGAACTTTGTCTTTTCATGCATTTTAATCCACTAAACATATGCACTGAGCCAATCCTCTGAGTTTATTTTACTCCTTTGGGTCACCTGATGAAATTCACAACATCCACTACATCATCAATTTTTGTTCCATGTCATGTTTCTGCTATTGTACCTATGTGTTCAAGGGAAGTATCCACCTCGAGAGTCAACCATTACAAATATATTGTTTCAATACCCGTGTCATTCCATGTTCATTTGATCTACCAATTTACATCTCTGTGTCAGTTTCGTGTTTTTGATGGGGGATACATCAATGCCCTCCTATGACAAGTCTATCCCTGTAGACTTCAGCACATTATCCAAGAGCTAGACTTAGAAACCAATTAGTACCTTGGGACCTGCATACCTCAATGGAAAGCCTCCTCACATCCCATAGTGGTATTACATCATTGACCTCTGATCAGATGATTCCATGGATGTTAAACTTCAGCTCATCCATTCACATTCGTCAGAATGTACTAGAGTACCTTGGGAATCATTGACATCAATGGTGATTTCCCTCGTACTTGTTAATGGTTTACCTCATTGACCAGTAATCAAGTGGTTTCTACCATGTTCAACATCAGGAAATATATTCACATGGTTAGATTCATACTACATCGAGATTGGTAAGAAGACCCTCGGTTGAGTTATCAATCATAAATATACTTTTCCCAGGTTGTAAACGAGTTCTTTTGAGCTATGATAGATATACTGTCACATAGATCCACTTTGTATTGGTCATGGCTATGTCTTGTCATCTCTTAGATCCACTGTGTATTCTTCGTGGCTACGATCAGTTCAGGTCATAGGAGTATATATCCACATTGTATATTCAATGGCTATACCTTTTATCAATATAATTATGGATGCGCAGTTTATTTTATGGCAGCCATACCTAAAAAGTCTTTATCACTTAAGCATAGGTATGCTTTCCTTGGGTTTGAAACATGTCATTAATGTTTGTTGGATGTTTGTGTGCAGCTTATATCAGGTTCTTTGTGTCCGTACCCTTGCTTGAAAAAGTCTACAAAGTACTTCAGTCATCATTGTCTTCTGACTTTGCACTTTGGGGGGAAATCTGTTACACCTCAAAATCACTCATTGCAATGATGGCTAGTGTCATCGTTACAAGTGTCGCATATTGGTCGCAAGTGTCGCAAACATCACACTGTTATATTTCCTATGTTGTATCTCTAATGACATCATAAGGACACTTAAGACACCTCAAATGACAGTTTTGAAGAGGATAAATCAATTGACAAGGAGTACAAGCCTTTTTCCACTGGAAAAGCCACTCAAAAGTCAAATTTGGAAGGGAGCGCTCCCCTACATGATGTCAGAGAGAGATGGCACTCTGTACCCTCTTTTGGGGGAGAGTTCCAACGTTTTGTGCCCCTTTTGAAGGAGCGCTATCCTTTTATGGGAGAAATTTGGTTTGTTGGAGGAAATCAGGGAAGAATCCCCTCAATCTCTAAAGGTGGTTGGATTTGAATCAGAGGTCAAGGCATGATCTTAGGGAAGATCCACAACTGAAGGATAGGAATCCTCAACTTATCCAAAAGATATCTCAAGTGGTTGGGCCTCAAAGCTTATATAAGGATGTCTTCTCATGGTGAAAGGTACATGACATATAGAGATTGAGAGATACCAAACTTATGATCTCATGAGTGGTATTGATATGGAGAAATTGTGAAGTATCAAATTTATGATCTCATAAGGCGATATCATTGAAGCATTAACATTTTGTGTGGACTATTTGAGAAAGGGTTTGGACAAAGGGATCTTGGTGAAGCTTCTGCACTACATCCATGGTTGTAAGCACCACTTTGTTCTCATTAATATAAATCTATGCTTGTCATGTTTCCTTTAAAGTTTGCTTACATTTCATGAACTTGTCTCTAGTAGATGGATTTGTTTTTGAGCTAATATCAATAGAATAGGAAGTTTGTTGTATCTTTGTTTGTTCTACAGGACTTATTGAGGAGCTTAGGATCGAAGCTCAACCTGTATTGTGCGAGGACAAACACCATTAAAAAGGTACACTTTTCTTCTTCCACTTCATACATGATCTTAATTAGATTTAAAAGGAATGTCAGTGTCCACAATAGAATTTTTTGTCTTGGTCATAGGGGTCTAGTATCCAAGAGAGAATACACTTGTCTGCAAGGGGATTTATCTATAGCAATGATCTTCGGTGAATCGACGATGATGCCTTGGAACTTATCTTTTTGGCCCTCCTAGTCGAATTGCATGGTTAATTCCTTGAAATCCATGAGAATGGGACCCAAAGTCGTTAGCGATTTTGCACCCAACACAATGTCACAACCACCCATGTCGATAGAAAACATATGAGATTTCAGGTGGTTGTCACCAATTTTGAGATGCACATTTTCACAATGCCCTCCACATTTCATGGATCCACCATTGGCAATCATGATTTAGAAATTATTGACTGCATGGATATAACAATGAGTTTCTTGGGAAATGCGGCGATGAATAAAATTATGGGTGCTACCACTATCAACCAGAATGATGAACTTCGTATGCTTGATGTAACTAATTAGCTTGAGGGTTCTAGGAGAAGAGAAACCAGTGAGAACATTTAGGGAAATGATCGGTTCTACTTTGGGAGGGTCTGAGGGAGGGGTTATGTCCATGGTTTCAGGTGACTCAGACACAAGGGGAGTTTCAACATCCTTTGAGATGGCCATAAAAATATTTTGTTCCTTACACTTGTGGCCCGGAAAATATTTTTCATCACAATTATAAAAAAGGCCTTTGATTTGGCATTCAACCATATAAGCTCTCGTCAATTTTTGGATCTTTAGTGGAGTAGAGGGAGTAGTCGGATTTAATGGTTTAGTGTGAGGAATAAAGGGGGGTTTTTGGTTTTGAAAAGATACAACCTGTTGTGATTATTTATCTCTTTTAGTATCCTCCACCCAACTTTGAGGCCAAGCCATGAGGACATGGGCATGAATCTCATCCTTGAGGCCACTGATAAAACATTCTCGAAAAAAGGCATCAGACATGCCCTCTATCCAAAAAGAAAGGCGCTCAAAAGAAGCTATAAAGTCTTCCACTATTCTTGATTGTTTCAACTTTGTCAAATGTTCTAAATGGTTGGTTTCATTTTCAAAGCATTCATAAAGATCTTCCACAAAGTTTTTCCAAGCAATATACCCTTGACGAGAAGTTTTTCTCCATTGCCACCATTGCCAATGTTCTTGATCTAGATGGAGAACACCATACATAAGTTTTTCCAATTCATCTATAATGTCGTATAAAGAGAAATAATGTTCCATTTGGGTTACTCAACCAGTGGGATCCGAGCCATCAAATTTGGTCACATCCACCCACGGAAGGCGTAGGTCACACTAAAATTGATGGTGCTGAAAATTATGGGAATGAGAGGAAGTTTCAGCTTCGGTATGTGGGGGTGGGTCAGATAAAGGGTTATCTATAGGGATATGTAGCTTGGTGCAGATCATCAAAATGACAGATTAAAGATGGGTAGTCATTTATTGTTTGAGTTCCTCAATTGAGGCGACGATGGAGGACTACATGGTTGTATTGATGGCGACAACATTAGCACTGAGCTATTTCAGTTCTTGTTGGGTCTCTAGGAAATTAGATTGCAAGGTATTGAAGCGAGCTTCCAAGTCTTATCTACGAGTATGGGCTATGATGACGAGGGAACTGAAACGGGGTGGGTGGGGTCAAAAATTTTGCTAAAAAATGATATGTATGAATGTGATAAGGGAGAAGAGATAAATCCAATGGAATAGGTCCCAAATAATGGTGCACAAATTTCCAGACTCCTTTTTATTTATTTATTTATTTATTTACACCTGTGGAGTTATACTCTGGTTTGAAGAATACTGCAGTGATGAAATGACCAAATTCTTAACCAGGAAGAAATGTTTAGTGATTTGGCAACCCGAACACAGTTGCATGACAATAGATCTTGTCTGTTTTAATTTTTTTATTTCCATCCCCAAGAGTTAGGTATTCAAGGGTTCTACAGATAAGGGTTTTCCTTGTGCTATAGCTCTCTGATATACGTGTAGGTTCCAACAATAGTACTTGGCCCAATATCTCAGGGCACTAACTAAGGAGGCTAGACCATGCCCTTAGTCTTGCTACTCGACTACCCAGGTACTAGAAAGTATCCCGATCAATTTTTCTACAGAGGGATTTAGGAAATATAGGTCGATCCGTACACAAGTGTTGTCTGATGTGCTACCACTCGAAGGGGTACCAACAGGGGTTACAAGGGTGGCCAAAAGATGTGCGCTTAGTAACCACTTATATTTCCTATGTGTATGAATCCTTCAACCATGGGTTTATGCATGTAAAGACATATCTCTGTGGCTTAAAGACACCAGAATACGTCTCTACCCTGAAATAAATTTAACCCACAATTTTCTGCCAAGGAAAGTGCTCTGATACCACTTGTAATATTCCAGATATAAAAATTATGCAGAAAAAAATAAAATGATAGAAATGGTAGATGAAAAACAATATAACCAGAATAACACCACAATAATACTGAAATGATAACAGAATAACACCAGAAAGAGCACTTCGATTACTGAGAGAAATTTTCATGGGCCTCTTTGAGGGGGCAACCTCCAGTTGAGCAGAGATCTATTACAATAATATCCAAGCTAGGGTTCACATACCCTCGACTCCTATTTATACTAAATATGTCTATCAAGAGAACCATCTAGAGTAAGATCCTTCTAGAAGCGGAAGCTTCTATTAGGTCTTCTTACATTCGATTTATTCTACCTTATTGCAAGGCCTTATTAATATTGAACTTTATTACATTGAAATACATTGTTCTACCTATGTAAGGGGTTAGGTCCCTAACACTTATTTTGTAAGGAAGTGGTTGGGTGTGCAATATTTGAAAATGCTTCAATGAATCTCCTATATTATCCTGTAAGGCCCATGAAGGCTATGACCTCTGTCACATTCCTTGGTGCTGGCCATTCTCTAATGGCTTCTATCTTCTCAAGATCCACTGCTATCCCATCCTTTGAAATTATATGTCTCAAATAATGAATTTTCTTCTGATAAAATGAGCACTTGATCAACTTAGCATACAAAAGATGCTCCCTTAATACTTGCAGCATGATCCTCAAATGATGTTCATTCTCTTCTTATGACTTAGACTATATAATAATTTCATCCAAAAAGACAATGACAAACTTGTCAAAATAATCTCGGAAAACACCATTCATTACACACATGAAAATAACTGGTACATATGACAACCAAAATGGCACCACTATGAATTCATAATGACCATACCTTGTCCTGAAGGTGGTATTGATGATATCTTCCTCTTTAATCCTTACCTAATGGTATCTTGACCTGAGATATATCTTTGAAAATATCTTTGCATCCTTCAATTGATCAAAAAGATCATCAATCCTTGGCAGAGGATATTTGTTGTTAACAGTTACTTTATTCAACTGTCTGAAATCAATGCACAATATTAATGTTCCATATTTCTTCTTCACAAACAATATTGGGGCACTCCAAGATGACACACTTGGGCATATATACCCCTTCTTCAGAAGTTCTTCACATTGCATTTGCAACTTGTTTAGCTCTGGTGTACTCATTATGTAAGGAGTCTTTGACACTGGAGCTCCTCCAGGCATTAAATTTATAGAGAAATCAATATCTCTCTTTGGGGGTAGTCTTGGCACCTCCCTGAACACATCTTCAAAATTTTCCAAGACTGAATAATATTCCAAATTTGGCACCTTATCTTTAGGTGTCTCTTCCATATGTGCTGCAAATATTTGACACCCTTTTCTGTAACATTTCTTCACCTACAATGATGAAATTTCTCGGATGGTTACTTCCCTGGGAATTCCCTGCACCTTCCTTAGGGTCCCTTCCTCATCCAAGCAAGTAAAGGCCTTGTTATTACAGTCTAGAATGGCATGATGCTGGTCCAACCAATCCATCCCAATTATAGATTCATAGGAACCTAAAGGCAAGATGTTCAAATATTCCATGGTGTTCAGTCCATTCACGTCCATAAGACATGACTTAACCATATTATTAACTTTTCTTTTGGCTCCTATAGCTAGCTACACCAACCAAGATTTCCCATGCTTTCTTCTTGGAAAATGCAAAATTTCCACCATATTAGGATCTATATAACTATTAATAGCTCCTAAATCAATTAAAATAACAATGGTTTGGTTGCTAATCATACCTTCCACTTCAATCATATATGACTGATACTCTGCTTGCTTGTTGTCCAGGGCTTCATAGATCCTTGGCACATTTCTTCCCATGTCCTCCACTGTTTCATCTTGTTGTACATTGTGAAAAATTCTCCCCTTTTCAACTCTGTGAGGACAATCTCTGAACATATGATCTCCTTTACAACCTAAACATTGAATAGGTGGTTGCCTTGGCCTTTGACCCCATGTTTCAATCACTTTGGGATCTCTAGGATTTTTTGTCCCCATGGAATATTTCTGAAGAATGGTAGATTAGATCCCTTCTTCCTCTGATCCATCTTGAACTTATTTTTGTCTTCCCAAGATTTTTGTAAAATTGGCCTTGCTTTTTTCCGATCATATAGGAATTTATCTCGCCTTATGGTCTCCTCCAATGTCTTTGGATCATCATACTATATTTTGTCACTAATGAATGATGACAATCCACTTAAATACCTTTGAATTTTAATTGTCTCATCCTTGATGAAAGAGACATACTTCAGCAGTTCTGAAAACCTTCTCTCATATTCATCTATTGTCATACTCCCAAGCTTGAGTTCAAAGAACTCTTTCATTTTCTTGTCATAGTATCTCTTAGTCAAGTATTTCTTCTCAAAATACTTCTTGAATTCCCTCCAAGTAACCCTTTTCTCTTTAATGTGTTTCACTTGCAAAAGATGATCCCACCACATGGATTCCTTTCCCTTGAGTTGATAGATAGAAATTATACCTTCTGCATGAGAAGAAGAATTATGAAATTGAAAATAATTTCTCATGCCCAACAACCATGTCTCTACATCTTCATCCTTCTTGTGCTCACCATCAAATGTAGGAGGTTTGATTTTGTTCATTTCTCCCCGTAGCTCATCCACCCCAGACCTCTTATGCTTCTTGATAGGGGATGGAATTGATTTTTTGTGTTCTCTCTTATTATAATTCCTCGGGGAGTGGCGTTGATGTCTGCTAATACTTCTGGTTCTTCTTTTCTCATCAGGAGACCTGTGACTTCTTTATTTGCTTGTGCCACTCTCCTTATCCAACTTATTTTCTATTCGGTTCAATCTCTGCATTAACTTCATGTTGAAGTCATCTTGTTTCTCCTTGGCCCTCATAATACTTTCATTATAATCTTTATGGCTTTGGACATCCTTCTGTAAATTTTTAATGGTCTCTGCCATATTCATGTTTTCATCCCTTCCTTATCCATGTCCATTGGAGTTTGTTGCTTGAATGCCCAAATGGACATCCATCCCTCTGATCTCATCCTCTTGACTGTAAGTCCCCTGTGCCTCTTCCATTCCTCTAGACTATATGTTGATCTTGACCTGATCTAGTTGTTGTTAACTCTGCAAAATGTGCAGCCAACAAAACTTTATCAGGCCAACTGTTTTGACAATTTCATGATAATATGAACCATTCTGGTTCAATAATATATAACATAATTCTTTCTTCTGATTTCCTAAAAAATTGAATGCCCAGATCAATTTTATGCATGTATATTTAGATTCCAATTTCCAACACCTTTCCAATGACTACTCCCATGCTCAATTCTGAGTCTTGAGCATAAAGTTATGGCTATTTAAAAATTGTCCATTAATTTTTCTGTTCATTTTTCAACTTGGCACAACTCTGCACTGTAAATATGCATTTTTTCACCTAATCCTTTGGATTTTCCATAGGTTCTAAATTGGGTTTCCTCATATGCATCTTATAGACACTCTATCCAAGTTTCACCTCTTTCTGGCTTCTGGGATGCTAGTTACAGCTTGCTGAAATTCCATACCAAATACCATATTGTAACTGATATGCTACAGGTGCCTTATTTTCCATATTAAACATTTTTAACATTCCCAGAAATTTAATACACTTCTTGGAATGTCTTCTATGGCTCAATATATTTCCATTTACTTCTCCTATGCCTTAATCTAATTCCGAAGAAGAAATTTATGACTCTTTGAAGTTATACGAGTCTTAAAATTTACCCTTCACTTTTTGTGTTGTAACTTTCTCATAAAAGCTCCGATCGACGAACGATTTACACCATTGGAAATCTCTCTCCGGGCTCTTTTATTTGAGCTGCAAAGACAAAGTGTGACTTGGAACACTTTGTTATCATTCTTTTTCATTTGCTAAAAACACTGTTAAGGGCCTCAAAAATGCGTTGCAAAAATATGACGTTCAAATGATATAAAATATCGCAGAAAATCACTGGTTTTTTTATGTTGTTCACCCTTCAAACAACTTCTCGCACACAAATTTCAACCTGTAAACCCATATTCACCATGAACAACAAAAACACAAGGTAAATCGTGCTTTGCACACTTTAAAACAACTGTGTATCACTTCTTTGTCGTGCCAATAACTTGCGCGCACCACTTTTATGTTGCACGCCAATATCCACCACCCGCAGTTTTGGTTCTTGCACTATTACCTGTTGCGCTCAGTTTTTGTACTGCATGCTGATATTCCACACACATTGTACTCTATGCGATGCACCATTCCATATTTTGGTACATCTCCACCGTACACCAAAACTCTACATGCACCACTAACTAAACTGTCGCGCGAAAACATATACCCACATTGCACCTGCACCAACAAAACTTCTCTACTCTCTTCCAACATTGTGCACACCATGCACTTCATTATTATGTGTGTGCACAATGCGTAATGATAAATTTATTGTGCGGTTCTGTACACCAACATTTTTTCGTGCAGCGCCAAAATTTATCACACACACCTGCACACTAACATTTTTCTACGCAGCACCGAAATTTAGTGTGCACACCTGGACACTAACATTTTTCTGCGCGACACCAAATTTAGGTGCACTAGCATGCCAATATATTGCCACATAGTGCCAAATTTTACCTATCACAAGATTTTCACTATGTATCATGCATTTTTAGTGCACCCAACTGTGCACATTCATTTTTATGGGCATCAATTCCTCGTGAATTTCCCTGCAGAAATTGGGGCTTTTGCTTAACGTTTTCCCCAATTTACCATAGACATTCTGCAACTATGAAATTTGTTCAATTTCACCCTGATAACACCAGTTCAACTTATGCAACAAGAAATCATTGTGGGTTGACATTTCTGGAACAAATTTACCCAAAATCAATTCCCGAGTTGAGAATTTAAATTGTAAAACTCTCTCCAACTATCATGGCTTCATTGTAACTTCAAATTCGACCCATTCTAGATCCGAATTTTCTAGAACATATATTAAATCGGGAATATCTCATCACTTGGCCGAATGTCTCCATTTTCTCATGAGTTTAACAACATAAATTGGGGCTTTTCCCCAATTCCTCCCAATTGTTGTTACTTTTTACCATGGACGCTCTACAAACTAAAATTTGGCCACTTCAAAATAAATCCTCTATGACATTTTTCTTAAACTCAAATTTCTCGGCCCATCTAGACTTAGTGTTGAAAATTGAAGCTCTAATACCATGTTGTAATGTCCCCGTCCATCCATGTCGGGCCATGCTACGCCATAGAACTCTTACATTCTCTCTCTGCGGAACATACTGTAACATAGCCAGTATCCAACTGGGCTATGCCACATGAATTTTTCGAACTGCATACAATTAAAATATACACACACAGAACTCTTGCGGAAGCATTATATATAAAACGTAAACATACAAATACATCTATAAATACACAGATTCACACTGAAATAACAGTAAACATATGCATGCAACATATACAGGAAATACCCATAAAAATAAACACAGTTATAACCACACATATGATAACCCATAAAAATAAGCACGTAAATAACAATGGAGCATGTAAATTTATCATACAATTGGCACTTATCTTGGTAAGAATGTCACCAACTGCATGCAAGCCTTCCAAAAACCTCCCAGCCTTAGACCACACTGTTGATCACTCTCAATAGTGAGTCACCCCCGAGTTGGGACTAAACTCCACCCAGGTAAATGGATTCCTATCCAAGATAAAGGCTCATAGATAATAGGAAAGATTCTGTTTCAGGTGCCAACTCAAACTAACAACCTACAGTCCCTCATTTCCCACATGCATGTCCCACCCAAAAAGTGTGCCCCTTCTCTGCTCAGCAGTCCTTCGGCTGCCCCACTTCTTTTCTGGGCTTCAACAACAGGACGAAAAGGAAGTATTAGAGCACTGTAGCTACAGTTTAACACCTTTAGGAAATCAATTCCCAACAATTCTCTCACCTTGAGAATTTCTCACGGGACTAGCAACCCGCCTCTTCAATATCCCACGGGCTTGACAACCCGCTTCTTTAGTCCATCTCCCAAGGTAACCAGATACACCAACAGAAAATGGCTATGGGTGTGTGCATCCTCATGGATGATTGACTGGATGACTGAATGATGGAAATTATCTTCGAAAAAATGAACTAAGTCCCAAAAATATGTATGCATGTCCCCAACTTAACACTTGTTATGTTGGGAGCTACTTTGGCCCAATTGTCCCCAACTTTAGAACTTACGATAATATAATTGTCCATACTTTATGATTTAAGAAATATTAATATAATATTCCTTTTTGGCTTAAGCTCCCTAGCTTATCCCTTTTTCTCAACTTTTAGGCCCCTCCCTTTCCCTAACCAGTGGAGTTTAGTCCCCCACACTCTTTTATCATGGTCGGTCTATGTGCAACGATATATTTTATATTAATTATGAGACGTATACAAAAATCGGTGCACTGGCCTTTAACATCTAGGCTCTTTGGCCTAATCAAAACATAAGCATCCTAGCTTATAATAACTATCTCACCAGCCTACAAATTGAAGCATATACACAAAAGGCTACCTGGCCTCAAAATTGCGTGCACTTATGTTTATGCGCGCGGTATCCTGGAATGTGAAAACTTCCTCATTTTACTGCGTAGTACATGCACACACTATACCATGAAATGTGCATACAAAAATGATATCAAAACAACTTACCAGCTTAAGTACATTTTCATTTTCATTTACAATTGGGTTCAACCTTAGGGATATTACAACAATAATCATGAATTGCTTCAACCTATCTCTACACTTGATAACATACTGCGTTTTCCCTTCTTATCTTTTGATATTCATACTATACACTCCTCCTCCTAAGCTTTCACTTTCGATCTATTCATATTGTTTGACATATTCTGCTAACTAATATACTGTTGACATCAATGAAAATCTCATCTCTGTTAGTTCATCATTAACAACATATCATCACATCGACTGTTGACATCAATGACAATATTTCCAACAATGATTTTTGTGGTAGTACGACTGTCATTAGACCAAACCCCGTGGGTGATTGGTAAACTCATCACTGCCAGAATTCAAGAATCCATGAAAGGCGATTAGTCCCTTTTCACGATACACCAGGGATCACTGACTACTTGCAATTTTTTGCAACAATATGGCCCTCAACGCGAGCCGAGTGTGTATCGAACTTGTGACCTCTAGCTCTGTTACCATTTTTGTGGTAGTACGACTACCGTTAGAACAAAACCTGTGGTTGATTGGTAAAATCATCACTTCCATATTTCAAGGATCCACAAGAGGTGTTTAATCCCTTTTTACGATACATCGGGGAGCGCTGACTACTTGCAATTTCATGCAACAATCATCATTGATGTAAGTGATTTCCAAGGTACCCTAGTAGAATCCAATGAATGTGAATAAATGAGATGAAGTCGAACACTCGATGGAATCTCTCAATCAGGGGACAATGATGTGAACCCACTGTCGAAAGCAAAGAAACCTACCATTGAGGCATGGAAGCTCTAAGGTACTAAATGATTTCTAAGTCTTGTTCTCGGATAATGAGTTGAAGTCGACAAGAAAATACTCATCACCCAAGGGCCTTGATGTAACCCCCATCAATGACACGAAATAAGTAACATATTTGAGGTATATCAAAGTATGAAAATGATTCGAAAATGACACAGGGAAGGCTTACATGATAGGAATTTATAATTGTAGATGGTCGACTCTATAGAGTGTTTGTTTAGGGTTGGAGTTCTCTTGAACATATGAATGTCACGACAATGGTCTTGGTAGCATTGACTCAAGGATGACCCAATATATGAACTTGCGGAAGGCCAAACGATACACAAATGGATTTCCCAACCTGGATACAATGATTAAGGGGGTGTCATGTTCAAGAGAGACTATTACTGCCACTAACACAAATAAGGAGACACATTTCTTTCCCAAAATTTCCCCCACCATTTCTGGTGAGTACCTCTTTATTTTTATGCAATCTTGAGGAGGATAACATATGCTTGTTGATATAAGCTCATCTTTCATATCATTCCCTTAGAGTATTTTTAATGAACCCTAAGAAGGAGAGGTTCGGTCCCGTACGGGTCTTTCGATGTTTGTTTAACAAGTCCAAAGAGAGAAAACTCAGGGGTTTTTCATGTTTAGAGAGTATTAAAAACACTTAAAGAAAACTCCACAAGGTCCTTTTTCATAAATTAATCTGATGAGACCAAAAAAGTGATAATTTACTGCTTGCCAGATGTTTTCTTCAAATACTTTTATGAGCATGAAAAGAACAAGATTCCTCGGAAATATTTTCATATTTAGAGAGTCTGAAAAGAGATTAAAGGGAACTCTAGGTGGTTCCTTTTCATGTAATCTTTATGAGTCCGAAAAAGTGATAAAATTCTACTCAGTTGCGTTCTTATTGATTTATGAGCATGAGAACAAACAAAGATTGAGCTCGAAGTTTTTCCTGAAAACCCCAAAAAGGTATATGTACATGTCACAAATGTAAAAACAAACCAAGAAACATATATGTGTTCCATCGTTTGCACTCCTAGATTTCTCATTTGTGAAAAATCAAACACTTGCAATGTCKTTAGGACTTTAGGGTTTAGGTGAAACACATAAAATAATATAAAATATAAATGGAAAAGTGAAAAAGTTAATAAATATGGGTAAAAACTTTATTTTACCATTCCATTGTTATTCCACCCAAACCTTGTTCCAAAACCCCCATTTTACCCCAAACTTCCACTGCAGATTTCGGGAGGCACAGTTGATCATTGGACAAACGGTCTTAGTTGAATAGGTAATCTTCTTGTCCTCTTCACTTTCCATGGATTAATTTTTTTATTTTATTGGTTAAAAGTAGATTTTTTGGTTGGATTTGTGAGGGTATTTTTGAGTGGAGGTCATTGTAGGCGTTTTACATCGTACCCTGCGATGATCTAGGATCGCTGCAAGTATCCCTATGGCTAGCATGCGGCGATTCCACACTGTGTGGATGCCTTTGCCTGCAATGTGTGCAACTCAAAAAATTCGTAAGAGATGTTTATCCAATAAAAATATCCAGTGAGGAAAATAAAGATACCAATCTCCCCTTGTGGTTCCAATGCAGGGTTTTTACAGTCAAAATGTTGTAATGGAGGGAGAGAGAGCATGAGGATGAGGATTACTTCGTCGGGAATGACCCGAGAATAGTTAATACCCTCCGTAAGTGTGGGCTGCTAAAATTCTTCAAGATCGAGGTCATGAGGGCCCAGTTGAGGTTGCTCGAATATTTAGTCCACATGTGGGATGTAGACCAACAGGTATTCCATGTGGGAGCCCACATAATCACTCTAGATATCAAGGATATTTTTTTTTTGATGGGGTTGTCTCACCATGGATCCTATGTGACATTGACGGGAAGCAGGGGTGGCGGTCTATCGGTGAATGAGTACATTCGACAATATTGTGTATAAGAGGATGAGAGACATAGCGACAAGGTCACTATTAGGGATGCTTAGAACTTACCCCTATGGACCATCCTTTTCACCAACTCACACATGGAGGGGAGTGCATCTCCCCATATGGCTCTTCAGAGCTACTTTCATTATGCAGTGGAGTGCATGGAGCCCCAAGTCTTTAACTGGTGTGACAGGGTTCTCAGGAGAATGAAAAAAAAGTTGACCAAGTGTAGGAAAGGTGACCTGAAACAGTTTGGATACAGGTCAATTTTGGTGTCCTTATTCCTATAGAGGGTTCCACATTTGTGCCTATAAGTAGAGTGGGGCATACTGGCCCCATAAGATCCAACAATGAAGAGGTGGTGTGACCTCATGGCTCGACATGTGACTGGTCCTATCGTTGACATGTTCTTCGATTGGTTGAGGCTCTAGATACTTATGGTATATGTTGGCATAGGGGCAGACCCGAGGTTCAATGCTTCAACAATGCACCAACAAAACCCTAACTACTGACCCTTTCGGCAACACCTGAGAAGAAGATGAAGTCTCACTTGAGGTAGAGGCAGGGGTGGTTGTAGGAATCAAGTGTCTACAACCTAAATGGGACATAGATCTATGATCAAAGTACTTAATAGAGCACTTAGCAGTTAACATTCAATAATATTTAACTCTTATCCACTTCGTAGGAGAAAATCCTAATTACAGAACATTGCAGTATTCAACAAGATCTAACACATCCAAGCACTTAGCATATAGAAATAGATCAGATCTAGAATTCATTCACATCACTAAGCATTAAGGTACTATATCAGATGCATCTAAGATATATTTCTACACTAAGCATAACTCACATAACAACCATAATGAAAAAAACAACCACAACACAGGATATACGTGGTTCCCCCCCAACATGGGGCTACGTCCACCAACTCTTATTCTCTTTATTATCTTTTTTCAATGCACAAAGCCACAAGACCCACTCCGCATAGGACAGGAGATCTTTGTGCACCTCACCATATCCTCCTTCCTTGAGTTAGGTCACAACACAAATCCTTCTTACACAATCTGCACACCAACTTCTTACATTCACTTGCACTTAGCTCTGCCAGTCTTAACACATAGTATGCACAAAGCCTCTAGCTCTGCACTAAGCCACAAACATTCACTACTACTATTACTTTCTTACATTGTCTATATATCTATTTATAGATTGAAAATAGGGCCTAAACATGGGTAAGCCCGTGGGAAGACTTCCCATACCCATTACATAAACCCTAAACCCAAAATTCCCTAAAAAGGGGTTGAGATCCCGCGATCTCCACTTCGCCTTGCGATCTTCCCTTGACCATCTTGTGGAAGTCCCAAAAATGGTCAAACATGACCAAGGATCTCCAAAACATGGTTAAGGGCCAACAAGCCCCCAACACTCACCTGTGACGTGTCCCGAGTCACTCTGATCTAGGTAAATCTTCCTCGAAGGCCTCAAGATTGACTCAAGATGCATTGACCTATTGCTTCACCAGAGCCTCCTTCTCAACAAACTCCTGAATAAACTTCTCAGTCACAGATCCTTCTAAGCACTGTTCTATTGTGGTGACCAATATTTCTAGTTCTATACCTTCTCCTTCAATTTCCTCAAAAAGCGTGCAAGATTTGTCCTGCACTGGTTGGAGCTTCTGAGTCACTTCCATGACTTTAATCTGGATGGCATGGACCTACTGCTGAACCATGCATTGTTCTTGTGACCTTTTCATCCTCTCAACCGCTGATGATGGATTTAATTGTGCTTGCACTGTTTCTTCTTGTTGTTTTCCCTCCAAGAGCTGTGACTCAAGTGTACTTAGTTCAGGTCCTCTGTAAGGCACTCATAAGTCTATGCACTTTGACTATTGAGTTTTTTTCATTATAAGGCTAAGGCCTTAATTATCTAGACTGCGCTTCGGGAAGTTTCTTCCCTTTGGTCTCACACTTGCTGCAGTGTGCTTGGCCTGCTTGTAATTCTAGTTCTTCTACTCTTTGTTGGAGCTGCTGAATGGCTTTAGAAAGATTCCCCACCTGACTTTCCACTGGGTGTTCTTCCATCTGTTATAAACCCGTCATAGAGAGAAGTGATCTAGTGAATGATTCTTTAACTCCAATCTTCTTTGCGAGTAGTCGTTCTTTCTCCTTCTGTATCTGTGCTCTATCCTTTGCAAAATTTTCTTGGAGGTTGTCTTTTTCTTACTGCTCAACCCAATGTTTCTCTATGGATAACTATTTTTCTTGCATCAGGGTGTATGTGGCCTTATATTTTTCTTCCTGGACACGACGAAGGTGAGCTTTGGTCGAGTTTGCTAATCTGTGTAGCTGGGCAGGCTCATCTCCCAACTCTGATCCTTCTAGTGGTGGTGGCGTAGTGGATACTGCACAGCTCGAATATAGAGCCTGTTGTACTCCTTTCATACATGGTATCATGTTTTTCTTCATTGTGTTGTAGAATGTCTTTTGAGGTATCCGATACAACGATGATGATGAGTTCAATGTTGTCCACCATTAACACAGTCTGGAATGGTGGTTTATTGGCTTTTGACTTCTTCCATGATGTAGGTTTCTTGGGGGAAACCTTTCTTTTCTTGGATGTCTCAGCTTCATCAAGGGGGAATCTAGGTGGTGTTACTTTGCCCTGCTCTAGTTTGTCTTCTTTCTCATCCTTATCTTCCTTGTATACTTAGTCACCTCCTCCCCCTCAAGGTGAATCTGAAGTAGTTTCTTCTGATGCGTTGTTCAACTTCTGTAAATATTCCTTATTTTTCCTTCTGCTACTGCAGGGTGCATCATATTCTTCGTGAGTGACCATAGGACTGTCGATGAGTTCAGGTTTATAAAGTTCTTCCTGGTCAACTGGTATAAGAAATTTCGTGGGCCATTCCTTAGTTATTTCTTCCATGTCCTCCTCAGTGAGATTATAGTAGGATTGAAGCTCTTCTTTATGTTTGTCTCTGGACGCAGTGATATAAATAAAATGTCTATCTATGTGGAACTTCACAAATGGCTTGAATCTGTGTAGGTTTTTCAACATCATACGAGG
Organism: Picea engelmannii; assembly: GCA_009831015.1. Taxonomy (NCBI): domain Eukaryota; kingdom Viridiplantae; phylum Streptophyta; class Pinopsida; order Pinales; family Pinaceae; genus Picea; species Picea engelmannii. The sequence continues at coordinate 300,559 of ML783083.1, read as the reverse complement.
GAAAGACTCAATATACCTCTTCAACTATAGGTAATAGGTGTGGAATATCATGTTTGACTCCCATTTCTTAGCCATGTCACTTGAGTACTAGAGTGTAGTGAACTTCGCTGCTAGGGGTTCAGATGGATCAATCTCAGGGAAGGTCGTTCCTTCTGGCATCTCCCAAGCAATGAAGGATATGAGGATTAGTATCCAACTGAAATGGAACTCATAGAACTGATCCTGAGCTTCGCGATAGTCTTTCTCTAATTGTTTGATGAGGTAGCTTTCGAGTTCATTTGTAGTCCTTCAATGAATTTTCCCTTGAGATCAACAATGAACCCTGTGACTAGCATGGGTCTGTTCTTCCTTACTAGCTTACCAATGATCAATTGGTAGGCTAGGTACATTACACTTTTCTGTATGGAATCTACCTTGTAGCCTCACTTCCCCTTCTCCACATCTCCATAGGTGTCTTTTATTCTCAGCGCTAGGGTGTGATCTGCAGCCTTCCCTAGATAAAAGTCTTGTGGGTTTGGTCCTTGCATGCTTAATCTGGTGATCCGATGGATCAACACTAGATCTACGGTGATGCATCTTTCTAGCCACAATTAACCTCCATGGAAGAAATACAACAAGAGTTTAACACACACGTTAACCTTCTGATGCCTTCAAAAGTGGGGTATCTTCGTTACTTTTAGGATGGTGGACCTCACGATGTCCATGGTCCACGACTGGGGGATGATATTTGAATTCATCCCCTTTATATTGGTAAAATACTTATGTGGGGTGAGCATGCCATAGTTCTTGTGATATCCCAAGTTGAAGCCACTAATCTTCAACGTCATAATATGTCCCAATTGCATTCCAACTACGCGTATCCCCTTCAAAAGGTACGCAGTGATCAAGGTGTAGTTGAAGTTCCTCGAGACACTGCCACGAATAACCATGCCAGCAAGAGGTGCTAAATATTTAGGTAGGATAGATGGGACAAGATTTTCATTCGCCAAGTCATCATGATTCTTCTACATTTCTCAGCAGTGGGTTGGCTAGACTGACGCTGCGCAGTTGACGAAGATTCTTCCAATCCTTGTGTCGATGAAGCTTGTATGCCTGCGGACATCACATTTTCATCCATGAGGTCTATTAGGATCTCTTCAATTGACTTTTATATTGCACTAATGTCATCTGACATGCACACTCAAGATTAGATATCTCAAGTTGGTGAGAAAACACTCAATGTAACGGAACGAGTGGTGAGCTCTCAATAAGAACTGTGCGAAAGAAACTAGTTCTTTGTGGGATCGAATAATCACAATTGGAAAAAGTGTTCTTGGTGAAACACCCAACGGGATCAATAGATAATGTCATAATAGACTCTTCCAATGGGTAGGAATGCCTCAATCAATTCAATTCCATCCATTATGGCACGGTCCCAATGGTCTAATGGAGATCTTTCCAGCCAAAACTGTGTTTCTAGCCATTCTGGAGCGTCGTTCTAATGGTCAGGATACCTCCAATGGTCATATTTCTTCATCATGGTGAAGTACCAATCTATGATATTCTGATATCTCGACCAAGTTCCAATTCTGCAAACCTTCCATTTGCGAAGTCCTCTATGGAACTTCTTGTAATTTCTCTAACTTTGCTTTCTTCTTGCTAAGCTTTCTGGCTTTCTTTCCTGTGATTTAAGTCACTGGTTTCCTCTTTTCATTATTGTTCTTATCTCCTCTTGGAATAGTAACTTCACACTATGGAGGTTCTTTCATAGGGTTCGAGGTTATTACTTCTTCTCTTTTTGGGGCAGGTGCTCTACTCTCCTGTATGGACAAGGGTTTCAAGTCTTCGTGTGTTCTTTCAACTTCGACAATCATGTCTCTAGTCCTTAGTAGATTCAACTTGTCCTCCTGTTCTTCCAGTAAATGCACTATTATCCTAGCCATGAAATCTCTTATTTATTGTTTTGTGTGTTCTAGATCTTCCTCTTTTTGTTTCCTTCGTATCTAATCTTTCTCAACCCAAGTTTTTCCTAGCAAAATAGAAAATGGGGTGCTATTCTCAACAAACTTAACGACCTCAAATTCTTGTTTTGTCAAATTTCCATGAGCACTCGTAGGTATATGGGTAAGTCTTCCACATAGGGTTATCATCTTCTCTTTAAACAATCCTATTCCTCCCAATGAAGGAACCATAACAAGCTTTCCCAAAATTTCCCAAGTTCTTTCTATCATGATATTCATCTGTGTTTCCTCATCCAGGACACAGTCTATGTCGAAGCCTCCTATTCTTGTTTCTATGCACTCCTTCTCTTTTAATACCTCTTATAAGTTGATGTCTCTGTGATCATTCAGGGTTTCTTTCATCTACAATAATACAATCTCTGATTCTTTCTGGTTCTTGGGCATATTCTTAGTCTCTTGATCTTCCTCATGGTCTTCTGGTCTCATGTTCATCTTTTAAGCTTTAACAATCATTCTAGGGAAATCCAAAAATTCATGTCTAGTAGCCTTACAACAAAGGCAAATAGGACCTCGACCAAGGAATTCCTTAGCAAGATGTCCCGGTCTTCTACAATTATAACAAAGAGTCAATCCTCTCTTTCTCTTGAATGATCCCCAACCTTTCCTGTACTGTGCAATGGGATCACAGTGGTGGATCTGCAAAAAATTATTTCTAGGATCCTGCATCCATTTGTTAGTCCAAAAATTCTTTCTATAAATAGGGATAACATATCTTTCATTACTTCTATCAGATATACTCATATCAAAACTTCTTTATTCTAGTTGTGCCCTAATTTTCAAACTAGGACAAAATTTATCAAACATACCTTTATCAAAGCACAAATATTTAAGATCTTACCTCTTTTATTTAGATTGGGCTTCTTTTCTTAGCATACAACATCATAAGTCAAGTAGAGCACTGCGCACTAAAGCAACAGATCTACACACTAAGATTTTTCTTTTCTTTAGTTCCCAGCAATCACATTTTCAGGTCCCCGTAATGGAACCATTTGTTGGCACAAGGGAAGACCCAGGTTTCAACACTTCAACAAGGAACCAACAAAACCCTAACTACCGACCCTTTCGGCAACACTTGCAAATCATATGGAGTCTCACCCGAGGTAGAGGCAGCGATGGTTGCAAGACTCAAGTGTATACAACCTAGATGGGACACAGATCTATGATCACAGTACTTAACAAAGCACTTAGCATTTAACATTCAGTAATATTTAACTCTTATCCACTTCGTAGGAGAAAACCCTAATTACAAATAGTGCATTATTCAACAAGATCTAACACATCCAAGCACTTAGCATATAGAAATAGATAAGATCTAGCATTCATTCACATCACTAAGTACTAAGCTACTATATCAGATGCATATAACATATATTTATACACTAAGCATAACTCACATAACAACCATAATGCACAAAGCAACCACAAAACAGGATATACGTGGCTCACCCCCAGCGCGGGGCTATGTCCACCAACTCTTCTTCTCTTCATTATCTTCATTCAATGCACATAACCAGAAGACCCACTTCGCATAGGACATGAGATCTGCGTGGACCTTGCCAAATCCTCCTTCCCCGAGTTAGGTCACAACAAAAATCCTTCTTACATAGTCTTCACACGAGCTTCTTACATTCACTTGCACTTAGCTCTGCAAGTCTTAACACATAGTATGCACAAAGACTCTAGCTCCGCACTAAGCCACAAACATTCACTACTACTATTACTTTCTTACATCATCTAGATATATATTTATACATTGCAAATAGGGCCTAAAAATGGGTAAACCCATGGGATGACATCTTGTACCCGTTACATAAACCCTAAACCCAAAATTCTCTAAAAAGGGGCCGAGATCCCGTGATCTCTGCTTCGCCTTGCGCTCCACCTTCGACCAACCTGTCAAAAGCCCAAAAATGGTCAAACATGACCAAGGATATCAAAAAATTAGTCAAGGGCCAACAGTAGATGACTACGCATATGTCGGTTTGGACTTTAGAGGTGATCCATACTTGGTTCTTCCTGGAGGTTCTCAGTGGGGGAACATAGGTAAGAAGCAAATTTTGTTCTTATAATATTTTTATAATTTTTAATATGAAATGTTTTTATGTTCTTTATCCAATGAGTAATAAAAAATCTCTTTGGTGATGCAGACATGGGACCTCACTGACCTCCAGGTTCATCCCCCATCCAAAGGCGAGGGGAGAGAGTCGAGGTAGCAGTATTAGCTGCTTCTGACTACGCGGTTATTGAACAAAACTTAGAGGGGCTGATGATGAACATCCTGGATGATTCTATTGATGATGTGTACAGGTGTTATTAGTGCCATATAGTGGGCGCCTTTGCTTCCATTGGTTGAATACTCCATAGAGTAGCACGGGTAGTCGCATGTTATAGCGAGCAACATTCTTAATGCTATATTTGTATATGCAGCCATGTGCTTCACATTTTTGATATTTTGGTCTTCGGACAAAAACACGTTTTGTAAAACTTTTATCATTATATATATATATGAGGCTTCTACTGGCTTACTTGCTTTATAAACAAAATATGATTCTATTTATAAGTGTCTCACATGTTTGTCTAACACATAATTAGCTAATGCGTCTATTAATGTATTTAGAGATCTAGGAATGTGTTGATATTCAATGTAATCAAAATGATGCTCCAAGAGGTGAATTTGTAAATATACCCTTAACAAAGTAGAACTTCAGATAGCATAGAAATTACTCAATTGTAGTACTACTAACTACAAATCGAGTCATACGACAAGATGACAGATTCCAAGTGAAATAGTGTCGGTCAAAAATTTGATGATTGCACTGTATTCCGCGATATTGTTAGTTGCATGACCAAGGAAAACACTGTGTATACTGATTAATTCGTTCGTAGGTGCGTAGATTTCCCAAGTAGCATATCCTAAGTTCTGAGTACTATGAATAGCGCCATTGGCGAAGCCAATGTAGGGTAGCAAAGACACATACTTTTGGAAACCAACCACAATGCAAGGTAAGAAGTTGGGGGTCGAAACCAAACAATGAAAAAGAACACAAAAGTAGCACACAAGGGTATGATACAGTAGAAATACAAGCACTCATGCAGAAATGACTTAAGCATAATACTTCTTCAAGTAAATCCCATTTCTAGGTTCACTCAAAGGAATGCCATCATAATCCACTAACTCATAAGCTCCCTTCTCCAACACTCGTTTGACAATATAAGGGCCTCGCCACATAGCCTCGAATTTTCCGACCCCTAGTAAATCACAATCTTGTTCGTAGAGGAGAACTAGATCACCTTCAAGAAAAACACGTGGCTTGACATGTTTGTCATATTGGGATTTAACACATTTTTTCTAAATTTCAATAACCAAGGTGACATCGCGACGGGTTTCATCTAATTGCATTAGGTACAATAGACATTCCTCTTCAGCATAGGTGTTTGGGAGAATTTCAACGACTAGGTTCAAATATGGTATCTCACATTCAATCGAAAAAACAACTTCGATAGCATAAACTAACTGGAAATGTGTGAACCCAGTGGAAAACTTGACAGATGTCTAGTAGGCCCATAATGATGAAAAAAACATCATCTGCCAACTTGTGTTATGAATTCCTATCATCCGTCAAAGCATAGTAATAAGGAATTTGTTTATCGCTTCAACCTGGCCATTAGCCTCTAGATAATAGGGGATTGAGTTTTCATGCCAAAGACCCAAATTTTCAGTAAGCTCAGACATCATGAAATTTTGAAAATGAATACCGTGATCAGTAACGATAGCTTGGGGGACACCAAACCAAGTAATGATGTGATTGAATATGAACAATGATGTAGTTTTCCCGGTGTTATCAAATGTAGGAATCGTCTCAACCCATTTAGTGAAATAATCCACAGCTACAATGATGTATCCATGCCCCCCAGCCGAGTGAGGGTTACATGTCATGAAGTCAATGCCCCATTTTGCGAAGGGACCAACGAAAACTACAGGGTGTAAAGGAGCAAGATAAGATCTTATTTTGTTGTTATAAGTTTGACAAGCATGGCATTTCTGGACAGCCATAAAGCAATCCTTGAAAAGTGAGGGCCAAAAATACCTTGCTCGCAAGATATTTTGGGCAGTGGCATACCCAGACATATGACTACCACATGCTCTAGATTGACAATCATTCAAATATTTCTCAGACTCATTGTAGGTGAGACATCATCGGAAAATAGAGTCAACACCATGGCGATAAAGAGTGTCACTGGGAATGATGTATTGATGGACTTGATACCGTATATGAGGACAGTCCGTACTAGAAAGGTCGGGCTAGAAAGTTTGAGTATGGAGATAGATAATAATATCTCTATACCAAACATCATCATAACTGATCAGAAAAAGGGATTCTTCAGGCAAGGAATCCTTTGCCACATTTGTTGTCTCAGTTGAGGGAAGGTCACATATCAATTTGGAAAAAAACAAATATTTCTTAGACTTAGCACGTTCGAATTCTAAGTCAAACTCCTGGAGAATCACTATCCATTTGGAGTACTTTCCCCCCAACAATTTTTGATTGAGGATATGTTGCATGGGGTTGTAATCAGAAATAAAAATGGTCCTACGTAATAAGATACAATGATGAAAACGTTGGACAACTTGAACAACCGCCAAGGCCAGTTTCACCCCATGTAGGTATTTGGCTTCGGTGGTTGTGAGACTCCGACTTAAATAGTAAATTACATGTTCATCATGTGAATCATATTCTTGGACTAAAACCATGGAAATGGTAGAGTCCGAAGCAACGAGGTAGAGGAAATATTTTCAACTATAATCCGGTGGGAAAAGCAGTGTTGTACGAGTTAAGAAAAGTTTCAAAGCTTCGAAGGTTTTGTTAGAAGTATCATCCCATACAAACTTGTAACCTTTCTTCAACAGTCGAGTAAATCCCTGCATTAACTCAACGTAATTTGGAATGAATCGATGCAAAAAAATTTCCTTCCCTTACAAACATTAAAGCTAGTGTAGTGTGGAAGGAGGAGGTAGAGTAAGGATAGCCTCAACCTTCAAGGGGTCTACCCTAATTCCATGAAATGACACAATAAAACCTAGAAGTCAGCCAGAATCCACACAAAAAATGAATTTGTGTGGGTTCAAACATATACGATAGTAACAACAGTGAAGGAAAATGGCTTGGAGATGGGCCAGGTGATCTTGGCGACGCATGGAATGCATCGGTAGATCATTGAGATATGGTTGTACGATGTGTTTGATATCATGAAAATCATAAGACATGGCACGCTAAAAATTCATACCAGCGTTCTTCAAACCGGAAGGCAGTGTGCGGTAGGCAAAGGTACCCCAAGGACAAATGAAAGCAGTCTTGTGTTGATCCATGGGAAAATTATTAATCTGATTATAGCCAGAGAAACCTTCCATTAAGGAGAAGATTTTTCTCCCGGCGCAATCATCGACGATCTGTTAAAAGAAGGGGGTTGGATAATTGTCCTTAGGACAAGATTTATTGATATCCGTACAATCTACACATACATGGATCGTGCCTTGTTTCTTATTTACCAGAACTAGATTGGATACCCAATCGGCTAAATCCACAGGATACTTAAAGCCAACCTGAAGAATTTTTTCAACTTCAAGCTTGATAGAAACAATTTTATGAGGGTGGACCGGGCGAAGTCTCTACCAGACATGTTTAGTGTCTGGGTAGGTCTTAATTTTGTGTACAATGATATCAAGATCAATACCATACATCTCTTCATAGGTCCAAGAGAAAATGTTACAAAATTCTTGAAAAATAGATTTATAAGTGACGACCTCATCAACGGAACATGATGCTCCAATGTGAACATTTTCGATGACTCCAGGTTTAATGGATATATCAAGAGGAATGGTGGGTGAAATGTTACTCAGGTTCCCTTCATATAGCACGTCGTGTGTTGACTCGGGAACAAAGGAAATGACAACAATGGTCAATGGAGTTGAAATCCATTGGTAACTCCTTATGGTGTCCTTCTCTAGGAAGAGAATATAATGATGATGTCCATTGTCCCATGGGGTGTCTTCCATATACATGATTGACATGATCATCTCGTCAATAGCAAAGATCACGTGAAATAGATCGAGAGATGAATCACAGAGAGAGGGAGTAGAAGGGGTTGCTGATTAAATGGACTGATAAGCAGATTCAATTGGACTTAAGGGAGTTTTTTTTCCATAGTGAAGATAATCACCAGAGTTAGGTACTATCCAAGGGTCATGAGATGTGGGGGTTTTATGAACAGAGGTAGAAATCATGTTGATTGACGCGAAAAAAGGAGGTGGAATATCAAGTGGTGGGATTGGGAATCTACCCATCAAAGTTGAATCTTTCAGAAAACCCACACCAACATTCTTGTACCCATGAGGTTTCTTCAAGATAAAGGGTACGTTTCTAGTACATGAATCGAAATTAAAAAAGGCCAGTTGGTCAACAGTAATGAACTTTCCTTGGTGTGGGAAATGTAACACATGGAAAAGGGTAGATACAACTACATGCATGGAATCAATCTAGATATGACCAAGAGGTTATAGTCAAGAGGTGCATCAAAGACCTCAACCTCGACATTGACCGATTTTCCTTCCAACATAATAGATAATGAGGGAAGAACACCGTAGGGTTTAAAACCATAACCATTAAAGGCCTTAAGTGTATTGTGTGATTCGGTGAGGGGATTGAGCCAATGGATTTCCAAAAAGTAACATACATAACACACATCGAGGATCCCTTGTCAATAACGGTTCTACAGATATTATTGTTCTCTACAACAGCTTGGATCTGAAACACTAACTGAGTAGGTAGCCTTGGAATGCTATCTTCTAAGTCAAAGATTATCAAATTCGTATCTGTGGGATCAATTCTACCAATGGCCTTTAACAGTGACTTCCGTTGAGTAGGAAAAATTTGAAGGACTTCGAGGGCTGACATCGTGGAGGGTGCTTGCGCAAGGTCTTCTATAGTACTATAGTTTTGAGCAGCACACGCATAGGGATTAAAGGTAGAATTAAGAACAATGCCCTTTAGAGGAGGGCGGAGAATTGTATCGAGACACGATCATTCAAGATGAAGAGGACCATTGGGAGGTGAAGTTGAGAAAGGCGGTTGAACCAATGAAGGTGGCAAATCATCAACTTTATCCTTTGAAGGAGAGTAATCTTTGGTGCAAGTTGCGATTGCAACGTCGTTCTTTTTAGAATCACCAGTACACATAAGGACATAAGTGGAAGGAGAAGGTTGGTCATGAACGAACAATTGGGCTTGCTGTTGAGAAGGGAAAGGTTGTGAAAAAATGACAGGTGTGAGAGGCTTCCCGGTCCCTTGAAGGAACTTAGTGACATCGACACGTCTTGGAAAATATTTCGTGTAGTGATCATCACCACAGATAACGAAAGGATATCGAGGTTTACGCTTATCCTTATCATCACTAGGTTTCGTTTTGGGTTTTTAGATTGTAGATTATTATTTTTATCCTCCTCGTTCTCACCCTTTCCTTTTTAACATTTATTTTTACCGACAGAGGTAAAATGAACTGAATTAACGTAAGAGGTTTTTCCGGTGGAGGGAGTAGAAGTCAGAGCATGTTGAACATTAGAAGGATTAGATTTGGGGTTGGTGTGAGGGGCATGCATGGATTGAGCATTAGCATGGAAGGTGCCAATCACATCATCAACATCATGAGAAGTTGTGGGGGTTGTTGAGGTAGGGGTGGTAGAAGGCTAAGGAGCATCTGGGATCAAGTCGTAAAGTGTGTCCGTTTGCGAATAAATGAGATCTAGGTAGCATGACTAATCACATGCTCTTTAGTGACAACTCCACCCATGGAAACATCATGGGCGATTTTACTGATGAGTGATTTGGTGAACCATTCAACCAATAACTGATTAGGAAGGTTCATTTTGATCAAATGTTTTCTTCTTCTCCACTCATGAATGTGATAAAAAATATGAGTGGTGGAAGATTGCTTAAAGGAACTCAAAATTTCAGTTCCTGTCTCATAACAAATTGGAAATTGGTAATGTGTGAGGAAGGCCATGTATAGGGAAAGTCGTTAAATACGCCTCGTGGTAACTCGATGTACCATTTTGTTGTCGAACCCATGAGAGTTCGCTGGAAGAATTGTAATCTAATGGAGTAGTCCGTCAATGAGTTTGACGAACACCAAAGGTGAAAAGTCATAACATGATTGTTTGGGACTTCTCCCAATCGATCGTCAAACTTGGGAATGTCAGACGCTAATTTGGCTAGTATGATGGGCCAATGGGGAGAATGTAAGATATGATCATTCAAGATCCTAGAAAAGTCAGGTAAATCCATAGTGGCTAGAAAAGACAACTGTCTATTCACTTGAGTATGCTGGTGACTTTGGGGAGGAGGTCTCGTCAGTATGCTAGTAGGACTGTAAAAAATCTACATGTAAGTAGACAGTGCTGACAGATTCAATTGGGAAGGGTTTTGAGACATGTAGCCTATAGAGTTGGGTTTATTTGGAATTTTTCCTTGTGAAGGAACATTCGACTGGAAGTTTGGACCCCAAGTAGGATTCAGGGAACCTGGATATGGTTGGCTAAGATTGGGAGGTACAAAAGAGTTAACTTGAGGATGTTTCCCCCCAAAAAATTGTGGATTTCCTTGGAGAGGAATATTCCAAGGTTGAGTTTGTAACACACATGTATTTTTCCCATAAATCAGGTTATGGGTGCCAACTTAGGGTTTCTCCCCAAATTGAGGTTGGGCCCCAGATTGAGGTTGTACACCAATCTGGGGTTTCCACCCGACCTGAGGTTGTGCCCCAAATTGAGGTTTCCCCCCAACTTGTGGTTGTGCCCTAGTTTGAGGTTGTCCTCCAAAAGGAATATGAAAACTAGAAGTGATAGATGGACCCATTCCCCCAAGTGGGTTGGAGCCACTAGGGATGGGATAATTAGCCCCTACAAACAAAGGTGGAAAAGGGACATACGACCCTTTGAAGGGGTTCTGGGAAGGTGTGGGAACAAATCCAACATCAACATTATAACCAAGAGGAATACAAAGTCTTTTCCCTCTGGACGGATTCTAAGTAGGGATGACAATGTAAGTATTCAAAGCATGATACCCAGGGGGAAGTGACAGGATAGGTCTAGACGGAAGTGTTGTTCCAATGGGAGCTTGATTAACCACCACATTCCCGGTAGGAATAGTCATAGTGTGTGGAACCATTGTAGAATGGGCCATTTGTAGAGAAAGGGTCGAGCGAGGACCAACTGACTGTGTGTCTGGAACGATGATGATATTGTTGGTTGTACCAGAAAAATGGTCTAAGGGTACCGTGTAGGTAACAAATGTTTTAGGAAGTTGTTATATTACAGGTGAATTAGGACTCACCCCTAAGTTTCTGTAAAGCTCCTGCACAATGAGAGGCAGGGTTCTAAATGATTCACTAGAAAGAGGGGGATTCTCTACTCCAAGGTCTGTGAGGTCTAGTCAGTGCTCCAAAAGTTTCAACAACAAGTTCTCCTAATGAATTCATCCGAATAATACGTCTCTTGTATCCATTATACAGTAACGAAGTTGGAGGAAGTCAGAAATCCTCTATAGAATCAGAAGTAATTCGAAAATCTTCTAAAGAGTTGGAAATTTCAAATTGTGAGGTTACATTGTTCTGCACTGCTCTTTTCTTAGGAGATCCCTTTGGTGAGTTAGGAGGCAAAGGTAGGTAACCTTCTAGATATTCCAGGGGTAGTCCTTGCATCCTACGTGAATGACATAGAGGTTCAATGTTGGTCGAACCGAATATTTTATGGAAACAGTCTAGAAATCAAACCAAGCAAAACAAACCTTCTTATTTTGAAGTCACTATTTGGTGATGAAATCCAACGTCACAAAGTCAATACAAGAAGGGGATAGGATAGAGTGGGTGGAAAATTTATGTTGACGAACTTATTAATGGACTCACACCATGGTGCAATCTCCCACACATAATTGTGGGTATACCCTCCAAGGAGCCCGAGTGAGTCTAGCTAAAATCAATTCTAGGTACCGTGAAGACTTTCCCCTCCAAAGTCACATCATGTAGGACCCTAAAGAGATAGGATACTAAGGTTACCAAGTACAACAATGATGCATGGGGAAACAATCGACAGTCTGATCCATGCGCAAAGGAAGGGTATCTAGCCCGAAATCAACTTGAAAGGATTCCACTCATAATTGTGGGTATACCTTCAAGTGACCCCCATAATACATGAAATCTCTACAAAAAGACCAACAAAGTAGGGTGAGTAACTCTGCCAGTATTAATGCGACCTCAAGTTTGACCCTTGTGTGAGAAGGGCTTCCTGGGACAAAATGTTGCAAGTGGATTTGAACACTCCCTATCACAATATGCTACAGTGTGTTTTATTCTTTGGATATTGTTCCTCACAACCTATTCCAAAGCACTAGCCTAGCTAATGTTGGTGAGAAGAGTTTATAGAAAATAAAAGTTACTAATAAATTTTAAAATTATGCAATGTTTTAGAGGCTATTGTTTGCTCAAGAGGGACATGGAAATGAAACCGATGTCATATGAGACCTTGACTCAATAATATGAAATAAGATATGAATGATGCAATATTTCAGTTCAATGAACTCTAATTACAGTAAGGAGAAGGTATTTCTTTGGAAGCACAAAAGCTACAAAATGCAATTTCTTTTTCTTGAATGAACACAATTCCAAACAATCATAAGCTATCAAATTTCCCAATTTGCTCTCTTTTAAAAATTTGGAATGCAAAATTTTTCTTATGAGCGATTACTAAAAATAATATATGAATTTAATTCTTCCTTTCCAAAACCAAATCAGAGGTATAATGAAGAAAGAAAAAATGAATAAAAAAAAATGAATACACTCAACACAATACCCAAATCAAACTTTCAATGAAGACAAAAATGAAGATGACAAGAAAGTGTTTCATCAAATGAAAACGAAAATATCTTTAAAATCAATAAGCAATCTAGAAAATGTAAAACAATTCAAAAATTTAATAAAATCAAAGACTTTTTATCAATCAAGCACTCAAATCTAGATCCAGAGATTATATCCTTGTTGACAAAAATCAAGAAGCAAAAAACTTGCAAAATGACAAAGAAAGACTTTCAATCCATGAAAACCAAACAACAACAAGTATTAAACTCAGAAAACAATTAGATACTGGCACGAAAAGTTCATCCCAGGTGATCAAAGAAAAAATGGGTGGTAAAAGACAAAAAGGCCCAAACCAACAAATCCTACATGAAGCATTGCAGCTTAGTAGTAAGGTACAATGCGACGAAATAAGGTCGTCACACACTAGCTATGGGATAGAATGCAACGATTCTGCACTGATTTAAATAGGCAGGATGTGAGGATCAAGGAACGTCATAGGCTGTATATGGGGTACAGTGCGACGATCTCTGTAAATAAGGAAAAAATGGACAAAGGACAAAGAATCTAAATGAACGTTCAGACCCAGGGAGTCCAGATGGATCACCCACAGACTCAGATACTGGATTAAAATGAAAGGAGGTAGGATAAATGCAAATGGAAAACAAAAAACCAAAAACAAGTTCTATCCCCATTATGGTCGCGAATTTTTTTATTGGATTAATCAGTAAATCCAGACATAAACTAATATCCCTAGATCCACCTAGATATAGAACAAAACAAAACATGACATGGCGCTTTCCCTAAGCTCTAATAATTGAATTTACTATCAAACAAGATATGAGCGACATACCATTTAAATATTGCTTCCTTGTATCATTGTTGTCCTCTCTCTACTCCGATGCTCCTGTGATATTGGATCTGCAAGGGAACACAAACCAACCAAAGTGAAGGAAACAATAGTATACTCAATGAAAACTTATCCATGTGATCAAGGAATCATACTATAAAACAAGAATGGTTTTATGGGAAAGAATCATGCTGCTGCATTATATAAAGTAAAAGTGGAAGATACAACCAAAAAGCCTTGATGTTGCAAGGTCCCCTTTCAGTGTCCCTTTTCTCCAACACACACACTTGCTCCAAAATTGCATGAAGAAGATTCACAATGACTTGATGAACCAAAATGAAGCCCTCAAGCATGAACTGAAGTAGAATTCCTCAAACAATTCTTAGCCTATTCAACCTTCATTAACCTTAGCCTTTTCCATGAGAAATCCCTCTTTATATAAGGGAAAGGGAGATGGTTAAAGAGATTAGGATGATCCCACCAAATCAGAGAAGAGAGTAAGATCCCATCTATTCGGAAGCCACTTCATCTTCTAGAACTTTCGTGAAGCTCTACCTTTTCTTAGTCTTTTAGCATCGCCGCACCCTAGTTATAGGACATCCTATGGAGACGTCACAAACTAGTTTCAAGGGATAAGACGACGATCAGGCATCCTTGCATCCTACATATAGTGAAGCCTGACACGATATTATTTAATAGGGTTTTTTGAGAAGAGAAATCCAGTCACTTTTCTCATGAAGGAAGGCTCTTTTGGGAATATGAGCACATGCTGTAAAAGGATCACTGGGGTGACCAAAATAATATGTAACAATGAGATTATAGTGTGGTTGCATGGTATTGTACTGTGGTTGTGCAGTTTTATATTGTTGTTGCACAGTGTTATACTGGGCTTGTACTTGGTTAAATTGTGGTGCATCTTGCTCGATAATCATTTGTTCCTGCACCCTATATGCATTTGATGTTCTTTTCCTCATGAGGTCCATGGTTCTGCAATCATTGTCATCATGGCCTACTGACTTGCAAAAGTTTCAATATGAGCTCTTAGGTATTGTCTTGTACTTCTGCATCATTGGGCAGTGACATGGATCATTCCCCTGTTTCTTACAGATCTCACAACATAGTCCTCCTTTTGGAAACGGGTTTGGCATTCCTGCTACAATGTATTGCATGAATATTGGACATTCGTTCTTATGGTGTCCTTCTATCCTACATGTGATACACCAAACGACTTCTCTTTTGTCCTTACCTTTGTTCTGCTTTAGCTGAAATGTTAATTTCTTCAGATCCTCCTTCAACTCCTCTATGGATGGATCTATCTTCTGATATTGGTTCTCTTCCAGTTGTATGGATGCGTATAGAGCCTCTGCCCATGTCTGAAACGTCTGTTATCACAATGGGTATTTCAAGTGTTGTAGCAGTTAATTGATGAACAAATTCCTATGTTGTGTATCTTTCATGACATACTTTAGCTTTCCCTTCAATCATTTGAATCTTTTGTCAATATACCATACAGGTTCTCTTGGTTTTTGTCTAATCTCTATCATCTTTTTCATGTATTTATTTTCTGAACTAGGCTTCTAGAACTCATTTATCAATAGATTTTTAATATCTCCAATCATCCTGGTTGTCCCTAGCAGAGTGTTTGCATCTAAGCTTATGTACCAATCCAATGCGTGATCTCTTAACATGATAGTTAAATGTGCAAGTTTAGTTTCCTTGTCTGTGATCTGTTTCGCTTCCCATATCTTTTCACAAATGAACAAGTGATTCTCAGGGTCCTCCGATGCCTCTCCTTTGAATTTTGGTAACTTGATGGTGGGATCATGTCCTACCATCTTAGATGTTGGACTGCTACCTCTGCGTGGTGTAGATACTTGACTAATGCTTCTTGAACTGTCTCCATGAGTTGTTGTTCCTTGTGTAGATGTACTTCATGTTGTATTCCTTTCCCTAAAATGTTGTCTAAATGGTAGTGTTCTTCTTGGTGTATTAGTCGCACATGGGTTTATGGGTTCCACACTGACACTGATATGGATAGGAGTGTTTCCTTCTATTCCCTCTTTTGGACCCATCCTCTTCCTCTCATATGTTGCACATAGGATTTTCTCATTCTTCTCCACAAATCGAAGATCCTCTACCTCTTATTTATCACTTTCCAAGCCTTCCCTAGCAACTATGACTCTATTCTTGGTGATCACCTTATATTGGTAGGGTACTCCACTGCATGTTTTTCAAACTATTTCGATGATCCTCTTGATCTGGTATTCGTCCATCATAATTGGGTCCAATGCCTCCTCCTTATTTTCTTTATCCACTTCTCCTTCCATTTCTTCTTCTCCTATTAGTGCTTCCCCCCTTCGCCCATGCACGTAGGGAAGTTTAGTTTTCTGAATCCATTTTCATTACACCTTTGTTATATAGTAATATATTAATATAATTATATAACTATATGATGTACCTACCTCGAGGTCCCTTCAAGAAATCTTGTTCAGCTGTGCTGTAAGAATTCATTGTATCTACTGCAAATTCTGTGATAAATCCTGCAACAATGTTTTCTAACCAGAAATCTACGGCACGCATAAAATTATTATCAACTCATTGTAACTGTACGATCTCTTCAGGATTCCACTCTAGTTGTCTGATCTGATTTTTCTTTCAACCTTTTTATCCACTCCTACAATACATGCAAGAAATCACAGAAAAATACTTCATGCAAGTCACTGAATACGTACTTGTCCTGATATTTGCATGGTGTCAACTTCAAGTTTCTGTTATCTTTCTATGAAAACTCTAGCTCCTTTGTCTTCAACCAAATCTCTATATTTGCCTTCATTGGATTCCACGGTCTCAACATCCCCTTTTAGATTCTTAGTCTCTTAAAGTCTTGTCATCTGTCTTGTCATTATTTTAACGCGTATTCGACAAATCTCATATACTCAATCCCATTCTCTTCCAACCAACCAACAAACTGATAAAGAAACCATTTGTTGGATTTTACCCATTCATTGGTCTTTGTATTTTCTACTTAGGATTCTTTATGGGTTATTCTAACCCTACCTTACTATCATAGATTGACCCTGGTTCATATTTGATAAGATCCCAACAAAACACCTCTAAATCTATCATCCCCTCTAGTAGACCAGAAGGAAATGCAACACATAGAGTGTATTGGGCAGTCTCACTCGAGATATCTCTATGGGTGGCTACAATACTTAGGTGTTTGCAACCTAGGAGTGAGTGGAGATCTATGATTGTACTCTGTAATGTTTATTCATTCAGTCTAACATCTAATTATATCATTCATTATATTCATTCATGTGGAATACCATATCTAACTATTTAATTCATTCATCTAACATTCAAAAATTAATCAACCATAAAGACACATACATTCATTCACATAACACGGGTGTTACTATGGCTCACCCCCTCCTGGGATATGTCCACAAATATATGGCTCTCAAGATTTTATTATGGTTCAGTAATATATCATGTCACAAATTTTTACAATCTTAGGTATTACCCTCTTCCACATGCTCCTCGATCCCTCTGAGGCTGACTAGATGGGACCAGGATCCTCAAAATATGATCTAACCCTCATAATCGAGTCACTCACTTCGTCCCTAGCTCACCATCTTACCGAGTAGTAAATTTCTTACAACTTCCTCCCCCTCGGTCAACCCCCCTCTCATCTGATCTCTCTTTTCTATTGGTGTGTCTACGTTTCCCTCTAAGTATTACATATTTTTATTCTTGTCTCATCAGCCATTACAATACATTACACAATCCCTAACCCTAACATCATTAGGTCTTTCTTGCATGTGTTCCTCATCTTCTTCCCTTACATGTGCTAATTTTCCTTCCATCTATCTTTTCCTCCTTGCCTGCTTCTCTTCCCAAAATAGCCTTTTCTCCTGACTAGGCTTGCATCCAACAGGGATCTGGAGCCAATCGGTGCTTTCAATGAGGTTTAACTGAAGCATGTAATAAATAATAATGAGCTAAATTGTTTTACTAAAGAATCTCTATGGAATAAATCAATTGAATTCCAACTGCGATATGAATACCATAATTGGTGTTGAAAAGTAGAGCACTAGAAGTTCTTCAAATAGCTAAATATTGGAGCTTTCTGAAGAATTTGAATTGTAATATGTAAAAAAGTTTCACTAAGGACAGTGAAAACATAAGGGGGGGGGATTGTAATACCCCAAGACCGAGCCCCAACTGTAATTGTAAATGAAATTATGTTTTCTAGGCTGGTAAGTAGTGTAATTACAAGCTAGGAGTCTTATGTAATGATTAGGTCAGAGAGCCTAGATGCTAAAGGCCAAAGAGCCTGTGTTTGTATATGTAAATACTCATATCAATAATAAAATACATCGTTGTGTGTAGACCAGCCATGGTAAAAGAGAATGGGGTATTAAACTCCACTAGGTAGGGAAAGGGATGGGTCTAAGAGGCTAGGAAAAGGGCTAAGATTGAGGGATTATATCTATGGGAATAATATTATATTATTATTTCCTAAAAAAGGGGTTGGACATAACCTATGTTATCCTAAGTTCCCGTGGAAAGGGAATGAATGTTAAATGGATCTCATGCCACTTCATGAAGCCAAGTGTCAATCCTGACACATGTAGTTTTATGTGGGAAAACTCGTCATTCTTGGGGGTTCTCGACCATTATGGCCACTCTCACCATGCACTCATGCACTCAAGAAGGAATCCATTACTCCATTATCGACCTCTTAAATTTGTATGCATTCTGGAGCCATATCCTGTGTTTTCTAATCATCAGCTGAAATCCGTGATCCTCCTGGGTGGTACAATGCACTTGTTCCTACCTAACATTGTGTTGTACTTTATTGTTAGGAGAAGCACGTATTTCCAAACCTGAAGGCCGTGGTTGTTGTTTTTACATGTCTACTAGTTGAATGTTGAATCCATTTTCACTTAAGTCTACTGCTAGTTATCTAGGAGCAGGAGTGAAGAGGCGGGTTTTCAGGCCCATGGATTGAAGAAGCAGGTTTTCAGGCCTATGAGAAACTCTCTCTAGGTGAGAGAGATTGTTGGGGGAGTGATTTCTCCTAGAGGGAGTCCAAGCATAGCTACAAAGCTATGATAATTCCTAATGTGGCCTGTTTCTAATGCCTTGGAAGGGAAGTGGAGCAGCCGATGGACTGTGGAACAATGAATATGTATATTCCCTAGGTGGGACATGCATGTGGGGAATAAGAGTCTGTGAGCGGTGGGTGTAAGTAGGCTCCTTGGAGGGAATCCTTCCTGTTGAATTTTGCAACTTTCTGTAGTCTCAGCCTAGCCTAGGATTTCCTTTGCCCTGGGTGGAGTTTAGTCCCAGCTCGGGGGAAACCCACTGTTGAGAGTAATGAGCAATGTGGTCTATGGCTAGGAGGTTCTAATAAGTCCTGCACAGAGTTGTTGGACTTGTATAAAATATAAGTACCACTTCTATGTTCATTTACATGTTTGCATATGTGTACATGTTTTATAATTATGTGTTTAGCCTGTATATGTTGTACGCATATGATTTACTGTTATTTCCTCATTAATATGTGTATTAGAATAATATGTTGTCTATTTATGTTTATATATATATATATATATATATAGATATATATATGGTGATTTTTATTTCTATGAGATAGCATGTTCTGGCCTGGGCAGCCTGGGTATGTATGATGTTCCTCAAGAATATCTGTGGCATAGCCCAATAGGTGTATGGTTGGGTATGTTATAGATTAGAGCTTGAACAAAGAAGTTTTGTAGTGGATATCCCTGGCATGGGTTGCTGAGGACCTTACAACATGAGACATATATCATACAATATACAACTATACCATGCAGGTACCTCAACACATTATTTGTTGCAACCCAATGGAACTTCCTTAGCTCAACCATAAACTGGATCAAGGTTCTCACTACAAAGAAAATATTTGGCATCATGTTAACAATGTACATCAAGGATCTAATCAACTATTTGTACATATTAGGATCCACTAAATCTGAATCTAAATCGGAATCACTAAACTTCTTCATATTTTCATCATAGGCGTAGCCATTGACTTGCAGTCCATCATACCAATTTTTCTCAAGAACTCAACTGTGTACTTCCCCTGTCCGAGGAATATCTCACCAAGTCTCTGCCACACCTCCAATCCGAAGAAATAATGCCTCAAGACAATATCCTTCATTTCAAACTCTGAGGCTAACTCCCTCCTACACCTGACAATGAGTCTCTTTACCCCTGTAAGGAAAAAATCATCAACATACAACACCAAGATCAAATGATCACCATCAACAACCTTGTAGTAAAGGTTTCAATCTACATCACTCTTGGTGAATCCCAAACTCATCAAGTATCCATCAATCCTATATTACGATGCCCTAGGTGCCTGGTTGAGTCCATACAAATCCTTTTTCAATATGAAAATATGAGACTCCTTCCCATGTATCACAAAACCATTAGGTTTCTCTATGCACCCTTCCTCCTCAATCACACCATTGAGGAATGAAGTCTTTACATCCATTTGATGCAATATCCAACCCATAATTGAATAAAGAGAAGTAATAGTCCTAATGGAAGTGTACTTGGTGACTAAGAAAAAGTCTCCTCATAGTCTACTCCCTCTTTATGAGAGAATCCTCTCACAAAAAACCTCACTATTTACTTATCGATGTTGCTATCTACTTCATGATTGATATTATAGATCCAATTGGAATTCACCACCGACTTCCCCTCTAGTATCAAAGCTATCTCCCACACATCATTATTCATGATGGACTAATACTCTTCCATCATGGCATTTTTCCAAACCTAATGGCTTGCTGCCTCCTCATAACTGGAAGGCTCGAAATCAATGATGTGACTCATGAATTCCATATAACTCAAGAACCTCTAAGGTCATTTTATTTCCCTGAAAGTACCACTAGGATATGCATGCCCCTTTTCATCCTACAAAGTGTCATGAAGCCATGCTAGCCTCTTCCTCATTACTGCAACATCTCTAGGTAGATCCACTAGCTCTGCTGGCTCTACTGACTCCTCATGATAGTCTAAAGGATGAACAACTGGACTATAGGGATCTATAACCTTATCCTTTAGAGCCTCTTTCTCCTCACTATTAATTTCCACATGAAACTCTCTATACCTCTTGAAGGCTACCTCTTCATCAAAGGTAACATCTCAACTAACCTCAAATTAATGTTGTCATGGAATGTGAATTTTGTTGTCCTTCAAAGTCTCGTTGTATCCCAAAAAAGTACCCTTATTTCCATAAGGTTCTAACTTCATCCTCTTCTCCTTGGGCACATGGATGCATATTGTATGAACAAAGATCCTCAAATGGATGACCTCTAACTTCACTCTCTTGAATTCCTCCTCATGAGTCTTATCTCCTAATATCTAGTGAGGACTCCTATTATGAACATAAATTGTTGTGTTGGATGCCTCTACCCATAAGAACATGGGTATATTTTTATCATGAATCATTGCTTTGGTAGCCTCTAAAATGGATGTGTTCTTCCTCTATGCAACCCCTTTCTACTATGGGTTGTAAGGAACAATCAACTCCCTCTTTATCCCCGCCTCCTTGCAAAAATCACTGAAGTCCTTGAAAGTGTACTCTCCTCCACTATTTGACCTCAACACCTTGATCTTCTTCCCTGTCAGGTTCTCTACCTGAGCCTTGAATTATTGGAATCTTCTAAAGACCTCATCCTTGGTCTTCATGAAGAAGATCCATGTATTTCAAGAGAAATCATCAATGAGTATCACATAGTATAGTAATCCACCCAAAGATGCAACTATCATAGGTCCACATACATATGAATGTACTAGATCCAAGATCCCCTTGGACCTACTATCACTTCTCGGAAAATATCCCTTGGCATTCTTTTCAAGTACACATCCTCTACAAATTTCATTATGCTCTACCTAAAGCTATGTAAGTCCTATGACCATCCTCTTAAATGCTAGTAAATCCCTGTAATGTAAGTGTGAAAATATTCAACGCCATAACTCACACAAACCGATGTTATCATGTACTAATGCCTAGGATAGTCATCCCAATAATCTGTATATACCTCCCTCATGAACACCAATCACTATTTCAGATTTTATAGTAGCTATGTTAGTTATCACAATGCGGCCGATGGAAACTTGCAGAGAAACAGAGAGTGAGAAAAAGAGTTGGTCGCAATATATAGTGCAATCCTTAAGGAGGTCACACACTGTAATTAGTCAAATTGCGACCAAAGGGAATGTGGTCTCTCTATGTGCATAGGTCGCTCATGACCATGACCATACAATTTCAAAAAATAAAAGATCTGAAGAAGATCTATTAGATCTAGTATTGGAATATTTTAATTAGCTCCATAAAATACTTATACTACCTCTGACATTGAAATATTTTAACTAGCTCTAATACCATGTTGAATTTTCTGATTTTCAGATCTGATAATTATTGTCTTATGATTTAAATTCTATTGTTATCATAGAATAACTACACACTGAAAATCTCAACAAGACTTAGTGAACTTGATAAGAGGTTGTTGTAAGTAAATATTGTATGGTATGGTATATTACAATTGAGGGCCCAAATATATATATTTGGGTGGAATTCCCTTTCATTAATAGACATGTATTTTCCATTATTGTCTTTTCATTAATTAATTAATTATTTATTATTAATTATTGATTATTTATATATTTATACATTATATATAAATATATTATTTATTTATTATATTTATTTTGATGATTATTTCCTCACATGCACATCTAATTAATATAGATCACTCCATCCTGGAGCAAGAAATGTGAGAGAATCTAGAGTCTTTATCACTCCTCGCCAAATCAGCAGGACTACTAGGAGAAAGACTACACCTGGGCCATTCACAACTAGCCAAATCAACATGACCCATGAGTGAATGTATCATTCTCCCTTGGTCAAATCAACATGAACAATCTAGGAGAATGTATGCTCGATGCTGCCAACTGGAGAAACACCAACATCCTAGGCCATTCATCATTATCCAAATCAACATGGCCCCGTGAGTGAATGTATCATCCTCCTTTGGTCAAATCAACATGACAAATTTGGGAGGAATTCTTCCTAATGTTGAAGCATCAACAAATACTACCTTCCTAATCTCTCCAAGATTGACCCATTTTGGCTCTTGAAACAAAGTATTAAAGTACCTTCTCCCCTCATTAATATCTAGAAAAGATTATATTTGTTGGCCCTAGACCAAGTTTTGGAGAACCTTGGTCATGTTTTACCATTTTTGGGACTTCGACAGGCTGGTCAAAGACGAAGCACCAGGTGAAGACGAGATCGTGGGATCTTGGCCCCTTTTAAGGGAACTTTTGGGTTTAGGGTTTATGTAACGGGATGTTGGCCCATGGGTTTGCCCATGTTTAGGCCCATTTTTTAATGTATAAATAGGAAGCTAGGAAATGTAAGTAGAGAGACCTAGTAGAATCGACTTAGTGTGGAGATAGAGGATTTGTGCATACTGTGTGTTAAGACTTGCAGAGATAAGTGCAAGTGATTGTAAGAAGATTGTGTGCAAACTGTGTAAGAAGGATTTGTTCTATGACCTAACCTGGGGAAGGAGGATCTGGTGAGGTGTGCGCAGATCTCCTGTCCTGTGCAGAGTGGGGTTTTTGGGCTCTGTGCATGTAAGAAGATTGACATAAGATAGTAAAGAAGAGAAGAGTTGGTGGACGTAGCCCACGCTGGGGTGAACCACGTATATCCCATGTTATGGTTGCTTTATGCATTATGGTTGTTATATTGTTCATATGATTTAAGATTAGTGAAGTAATGAATGCTTAGATGAAACTAGTATGATAGATTAATTGATTAGTGATGTGAATGAATGCTAGATCTGATCTCTTTCCATATGCTAAGTGCTTAGATGTGTTAGATCAGGTTGAATACTGCGTTGTTTTGTAATTGGGGTTTCGATATGCGATGTGAAGAAGGGTTAAATACCGATGAATGCTAATTGCTATGTGCTTTGTTAGAGTGGTTGTTATATTGTAACATTTGAGTCCTACAACCACCCATGCCTCTACCTCAGGTGAGACTTCATATACCTCGCAGGTGTTTCCGAAAGGGCCGATAGTTAGGGTTTTGTTGGTGCATTGTTGAAGCGTTGAACCCTGGGTCTACCCCTGTGCCAACAAATGGTTCCGTTGCTGGGACTTGAAACTGTGATTGTTGGGAACTGAAGAAAAGAGAAAGCTCTATGCATAGATCTGAGACTTTAGTGCACAATATTCTACTTGACTTGTGAAGCTCTATGCTAATAAGAGAAGTCTGATCTGAAGAAAAGAGGTAAGATCTTGAAGCTTTGTGCTCTAAGAAAGGTAAGATAAATGAAATTTTTTATTTCGAAAGAATGGATCTAGGTATGTTTAATAGATTTGGTCCTAATCTAAAAACTAGGGTACAACTAGAAGAAAGAAGATTTGATATGAATAGATCTGACAAAAATAATGAAAGATATGTTATTCCTATGCATAGAAAGAATGTTTGGACTAACAAATGGATGCAGGATCCTAGAAAGAATTTTTTGCAGGTTAGTTACTGTGATCCCAGTGCGCAATACAAGAAAGGTTGGGGATTGTTCAAAAGAAAGAGAGGATTAACTCTTTTCTATAGTTGCAGAATATCGAAACATATTGCTAAGGAATGCCTTGGTAGAGGTCCTATTTTCCTTTGTTGTAAGGCTAATGGACATGAAGTTTTGGATTTCCCTAGAATGATTGCAAAAGTTGAAAATATGAATATAAGAAAAGAAAACTATGAAACAAGCCAAGAAACTAAGGATATGATAGAACCCCAGAAAGGATCGGAGACTGTATTATTGCAGATGAAAGAAACCTTGAATGATCACAAAGACACTAGTTTATTAGATATCTTAAAAGAGAAAGATTACATAGAAAAAAGAATAGGATACTTTGACATAAACTGTGTCCTATATGAGGAAACAAAGGTGAATATCATGACTGAAAGAACTTGGGAAATTTTGGGAAAGCCTGCTATGGTTCCTTCATTAGGAGTAATAGGATTATTTAGAGGAAAGATGATAACCCTATGTGGAAGACTTACCAAAAATATATGAGTGCTCATGGCACTTCGACAGAAGAAGAATTTGAGATCGTTAAGTTTGTTGAGAACAATGCCCCATTTGCTATTTTTCTAGGAAAAACCTGGATTGAGAAAGATCATATATGAAGGAAACAAGAAGAGAAGGATCTAGAACAAAATAAATAAATAACTAAGAGATTTCATGGCTAGGAGAATAACACACTTAATGAAAGAATAAGAAGACCATTTGAAGCTACTGAGGACTAGAGATCTAGACATCAAAGTTGAAAGAACATAGGAAGACGTGAAACACTTGTCTGTACAGGAGAGTAGAGAACCTACCCCATACAGAGAAGAAGTATCACCCTTGAACCCTATGAAAGATCATCAACAACATGAAGTTACTTTTCCAAGAGAAGGTAAGAATACAAATGGGAAGAGGAACCTAGTAACTCAGATTACAGGAAAGAAGGCTAGAAATCTCAGCAAGAAGAAAACAAAGTTAGAAAATCTACAGGACGTTCCAGAGAGTACCCCGCAGAAAGAAGGTTTGCAGAACTAGAACGCTGCTAGGATATCAGAAAAATGAAAATTGGCTCTTTTCCACAGCAAAGAAATATGACCGTTGGAGGCGTCTCAACCGTTAAAACGATGCTCCAGAACAGATAGAAACATAGTTATTGCCGAAACGTTCGCCACTGATCGTGCCATAAAGGATGGAATAACATTGATTGAGTCATTCCTGCCCATTGATAAAGTCCATTATGACATTGTCTATTTATTCTGTTGAGCATTGCACCAAGAACAATTTTTCCAATTATGATTATCTGAGCCCACAAAGAACTAGTTTATTTCACACAGTGATCATTGATACCTCGCTGTATGTTCTGTTACATTGAGCGTTTGTTCACCGACCTAAGATATTAAATCTTGAGTGTGCATGTCGGATGAATTAATGCAACATAAAAATTCTTTGAAGAGATCCTAATAGACCTCATGGACGAGAAGGTGATGTCTGCAGGCATCCAAGCCTCATCGATGAGAGGAGTGAAAGCATCCCCATCGACTGCCCATGGATCTGGACCATACTGAGCTAGGACCGAGAAACGAATGAAGCATCGTGATGACTTGGTGAATCTAAAGCTAATCCCATCCATCATACTTGACTACATCCCACCCCTAGCCAATGTGGTAAGTCATGATAGTGTCCCGAGGGACTTCGACTACATAGTCATCACTATGTACCTCCCGAAGGGAATACACACAGTAAAACCATAGTTGGAGAGGATTTCAATGTTGAATATCAGTGACTATAACCTAGGAGACTACAAGAGGTATGGCATGCTTGCACCTCACAAATATTTTACCAAGACCAAGGGGAAGAATTCAGAGATCATCCCCCAACCATGGACTATGGACATCGTGAGGTCCACTATCTTGAACGTGATGAATACACCACACTTCGGAAGACATCAGGAGGTTAACGCGTGCATTAAGATATTTCTATCATGATTCCACAATGGTTATCTGTGGTTGGACAGGCGTATCACCGTCGATCCGATGCTAATTCATAGGATCACCAAATTAAGCATGCAGGGACTAGACCCACAAGAATTTTATCCAGGGAAGGCTATAGATCGTGTTCTAGCGTAGAATATTAAATACACCTATGGCAATGTCGAGGAGGGAAAGATAGTATAAAAGGTAGCCTCCATCCAGAATGGCACAGTGCGCCTAGCCTACCAGTTGATCGTTGGTAAACTAGTAAGGAAGAAAAAACCCACGTAGGTCATAGGGTTCGTTGTTGACCTCGTAGGAAAATGCGTGGAAGGATTACAAATGAACTGGGTGAGTTACCTCATCAACCAGTTAGAAAAGGATTGTCATGAAGCTCAGGATCAGGGCCATGAGTTCCATTTTAGCTGGTTGTTGATCCTCATTGCATTCATTGCTTGGGATATGTCGGAAGGAGTGACCTTCCCTAACATTGAGCCATTCAAGCCACTAGTTGCAAATTTCACCACACTCTGGTATTCAAGCAATATGGGGAAACAATGGAAGTCGAACACTGTGTTCCATACCTACTACCTGTAGTTAAAGAGGGATATTGAGTATTTCCCTCGTATGACGTCAAATGCCCTGGACAGGTTTAGACTATTTATGAAGTTCCACGCATATAGGAATTTTATATATATCACTACGCACAGAGATGAACATAAAGAAGAGATTCAGTCCTATTAAAGCTCACCGAGGAGGACATGGAGGAAATCACCAAAGAGTGGCTTGAACAAATACTAGTGCCAGTTAACCACACAGAACTGTCCGACCCTGACCTCATTGGAAGTTCGGTGGTTACTCGTGAAGAATATAATACACCCAACAGTAGTAGGAAGAAAAAGAAGGAAGATGTACATGAAATACACATCACATTAGAAGAGACTACATCAGATTCACCTAGCATAGGAGGAGACGATGAAGTGGACAAAGAAGAGAAAGAAGGGGAAGAAGACAAACATAAGCAGAGAAAAGTAACACCGCCTAGGAACCCCCTTGAAGAGGCAGATATGTCCAAGAAAAGAAAGGTTTCCCCAATGAAACCTGCATTGTGGAAGAAGTCCAAATCTAGTAAGAAAAAGATGCAGATTGTGCTCATAGTCGATGACTTCGAATTCATTATCACATCTGTATCAGACACCTCAGAAGATATTTTGCAGAGAAATGAAGAAAAACAAGAAAACATGTATGAAAGAATTGAATCAGATCTGAGAGGGGTACAACAAGCCCTTCACTCCAGCCATGCAGTTTCCACTATGCCCTCACCATCAAAAGAAACAGAGTTGGGAGATGAGCATGCCAAACTCCGCAGAATAGCTGATGCAATTGAATATTGCCTTCGTCGAGTGAAGGAAGAAAAAGAACATACCATAGTGGCCCTGAAGAAAGCATAAGAGGAAGTCATAGAGCAACGTCGAGTTGCACAAATAGAGAAGGATGACCTTCAAATCAAGTTCGAAGAGGATAAAGCTCAGATCTGGAAAGAGAAATAACAGTTTCTCACAGAGTAGGTTGGCATTAAAGAAGTAGTCAACAGAGCACTTCGTTGTGTGATAGGCTTAGAACAGATAGAAGAAGACCTAGTGAAAATTCAAGTAGCGAAGCTTACTGCAGCCATTCAACAACTTCAAAAGAGAGTAGAATAATTGGAGTTACAAGCAGTACCAAGCACCCCACAGGAACTGTGAGACCAGTGAGAAGAAACTGCCATAAGTGCAGTCCAGTGAATCAAGGCATTAGCCTTGGAATGTAAACAACTTAGCAATTGAAGTGTGCAAAATTATGAGTGCCTTACTGAGGACCCTAAACTAAAGACACTGGAGTTGTAGCTCCAGGAAGCAAATAAGAAAGCATGAACGATACAAGCATAGTTGAATCCCTTGTTAGTGGTCGAGCTAATGAAAATATCCCAAGAACAATGCACGACTCAACAACAGGTCCATGCCATACAGAGTAAAGTCATGAAAGTGACTTAGAAGCTCCAGCCAGTCCAGTATGTAGCTTGCCTACTATCTGAGGAGATTGAAGGATGAGGAGTAGAACTAGAACAAGTAGTCACTACAGTCAAACAATGCTTGGAAGGACCTGTGACAGAGGCATTTATTCAGGAGTTCTCCGAATAGGAGGCCTTGGTGAAGCAACAGGTTGAAGCATCTCGAGCCAAGCTCGGTGTTTGAAGCAGAGTTACCTAGAGTAGAGTGTCTCTAGATGAGTCACAGGTGAGTGTTGGGGGCATGTTGACCCTCGACCAAGTTTTGGAGAATCTTGGTCATGTTTTACCATTTTTGGGACTTCGACAGGATGTTCGAAGATGGAGTGCTAGATGAAGCGAAGATTGTAGGATCTCAGACCCTTTTTAGGGCACTTTTGTCTTTAGGGTTTATGTAACGGGTATGGGATGTCGGCCCATGGGTTTACCCATGTTTAGGCCCATTTTGTAATGTATAAATAGGAATCTAGGCTATTTAAGTAGAGAGACCTTGCAAAATCGGCTTAGTGCAGAGCTAGAGGCTTTGTGCATACTATGTGTTAAGACTTGTAGAGATAAGTGCAAGTGATTGTAAGAAGCTTGTGTGCAGACTATGTAACAAGGTTTTGTGTTGTGACATAACTCGAGGAAGGAGGATCTAGAGAGGTGCACGCAGATCTCCTGTCCTATGCGGAGTGGGGTTTTTGGGCTCTGTGCATGTAAGAAGATTGAAAAAAGATAATAAATAAGAGAAGAGCTGGTGGAAGTAGCCCCACGATGGGGTGAACCACGCATATCCTGTGTTATGGTTGCTTTGTGCATTATGGTTGTTATATTGTTCATATGATTTAATCTTAGTGCAGTAATGAATGTTTATATGAACCTAGTATGATAGATTAAGTTCTTAGTGATGTGAATGAATGCTAGATCTGATCTCTTTCCATATGCTAAGTGCTTAGATGTGTTAGAACTGGTTGAATATTGCATTGTTCTGTAATTGGGGTTTGGATCTGTGATGTGAATAAGGGTTAAATACTGATGAATGCTAACTGCTAAGTGCTTTGTTAGAGTGGTGTAATCACATATATGTTTCCCAGATAGGTTGCAGACATTTGAGTTCTGCAACCACCCCCGCCTCTACCTCAGGTAAGACTTCATCTGCATCGCAAGTGTTTCCTAAAGGGCCAGTAGTTAGGGTTTTTTTAGTGTGCTGTTGAAGTGTTTAACCCTGGGTCTGCCCCTGTGCCAACAATATCTTTGACCCATATTGTAGCCTTATTTCCTAGATGGTTTTTATATGTTTTCTTTTCTTTTCCTAATATTGAAAACTTTTGGTACTCTCATCTCCCTATGCTAATCAAATAGTCTTTCTCTTAAGACTCCATTCAACTTCCTCCTTCTCCAAAAGGGACTTTCTTTTCCCTCCAAAAATTTAAACTGTATTTCCTCTTATAAAAGTATTCCAACATTTTTATGGTGAAACATACTACAAAATTTTTATTCCACTTCCTCTTGTTATCATTTTCTTTCTTTTTTCTATCTCCTACCCCTTTCAACTAGAAACTTATTTATATTCTTTAATTTTGGTACAAATTGAAAAATCATCGATCCTCTCAAGGAACTATCATACTTCTACTAGATTTGTATGTCAATATCTTTGAAATATTCCTATTTAAGCCAATTGTGATTGACTCTAAAGGGAAAAGGGGGAATTATAATATTATGAATCAATTCATAGAAAAAGTTGGAAAGTGAGCATATAAACCCCCATTTCCAACCCACACCTTTAACATATTTACTTCCTCCACTATCCTTTAAGAATAAATGATTTTAGGGGTTAAATTTCACCAATGAGCTAATTTTCCATGGTTTTTCCCCAAAAATGATTCTCCAATTTATATTTTTTTCTAAAAATGATTTGACCAGAATAAAATTATTTTACTTAAAAATCACCAAAATTTTATAGAAACTACATAAAATCCCTAGAGATTTTAATATTTTTACAAAACTATCGCCAAACATTTTACATTTTTCATATTGAGGACTAGTAATATTAGCCCTTATTTCTACATTTTAATATAAATTTCCATTATTAAAATTATCCCTTCCTTTAAGCAAGTAAAAATATATCCAATCTCTTTAAGATCCATTCCCCACCACTTCTTGGGTTCCTCCAAGTGGGAACCAACTAGACTAGTTCCACATTAACTACATTCAAATCCTCAAGAATATGAACMAATAATATGTTAAGGGGTGTACTTTTTCATTTCCTCCCCCACACTATTTTCCTCACCTTCATGGTCAATTTTAGATCACCTCCAAATATGACATTATCTTCTCTTAAACTATATTGACAAAATATGTTGTCCCTAAATATTTTCTTATCCCCATAGGGCCCATATAAGTTAATAATATTGAACTCTTTTCCTAGATATTTTTCTTTGCATTCCAACACTATCCTTGCATTCAACATGTAATTGGAGATGGGGTAAATACTATTGTTCAATATAGTACCAATCCCCGTAAAAATTCTTGTACATATAGGGAACACAAATTCCAATATCTAAGGCATAATGACAATGTCTCTATAATTGTATTCCATTTACACATAGTTTCTTGAAATAAAATAACATCAAGTGAATAAATAGAAAAAATCCTTTTGAAGGCTATCTTCATAGAGGAATCCTTGACCCCTCTAATGTTTAGAGAAAGGACCTTCTTAGTGCTTCTTTTCTTTATCTACATCTATTCTAAGGACCCCTTGTATTGTTAGTTTCTTACCCTTTCTAACTTCCTTAATAGCTTTTTTTTTTCTATAGACATGAATTTTCAAATATGGGACCTTGGTATATGTCTACAACTAGATCACCTTAAATTACCCCTCCCTCCTCAATCTGAACCTCCTTCCTTAGCCATAGACAATATCTATAATATGATTACAGTATGTTACATTTATTATCATAATGTAAGAATAAGTATCATGTCATAATAGTTATAAATGAAATATCTTGTAATAACATTCATAGGATGATTATTATGTAATATATCATTAATATGTATACTTATAAGTCATGCTTTTTTCCAAGGACATGACTTATCATCCCTATGTGTATTTATACACACTCTCATTGTATCTAAAGACATATCATGAATAAAACACAATTATTATTTATCCCTTGATGAATATTTGGATTTGTCCATGTTATAATGTATGCTTAGGGGAAGTGACCAAAATGTTTTGTTCAAGTGGTATCATAGTGGTCTCTTTGTTGGCCTATGGTCATTTTTTATTTTTTTTGGTTTTTTCATTGATCTATGATCAAGTTTATTTTACCAATGGAATTTAGAAAGTAGAAGAAGAAAAAGAATAAGAAGAAAGGAAAGAGAGTTAAAAAGAAGAAGAAGAAAAAGTTTGATTGTTTTGTTGATCTATGATCAAGTTTATTTTTCCAATGGCATTAAAAAAATAAAATACAAAGAAAAAAAAAGTTATGAAAATAATTTCCAAGCTAATGGACCAAAATATTTGATAATTAGAAAGGAAAAAAATTATCCAAGTATTTTTAAAGTGCATGTGACAAAGTATAAGTCAAACAAGATTCTATATTGAGAAATAGGTAAAGTTAATTTCCATGTACATGGTAAGAAAGCATAATTTAAAAATGGAATTTTCCAAGTATCTTTAAAAGTTCACACCAATAAATTTCAATGCAGATATTCCATAGTTGGAATTAGTTAAGTTAATTGACACTTAAAAAGAAAAGGTATTTTAAAAGAAAAAATTTCAAGCATTTTAAAGTACATGTGAAGAAGCATCAAGTCCATCAAAAGATTCCATAGTGCAAGAATTTTCATAGGGGGGAGAAAAATAAATATAAAGATCTCTTTACGTGGAGCATTTTTTGCATGGAGGAATACAAAGAAAGACAATATAAATCTATCTTACATGGAGAATAAGACAATTTTGAGACATTGTGAGAAGTCACTAGGTTAATACAAGTATATAAGAAGTCGTGTAAAAGTGAAAAAGGTGAAAATATTGATATCTTTCCAAATTATTTGTCCATGGAATACATATACAAAAAAAGTAAAACTATTTTTAAGTTAAACCATATATAAAGGTACCAACGTAAGTGCCAAAATATATTCTTATCTAGTAGAGAAGGAAAAGGAACAGATAGTAAGTGGATTTAAAATTCTAAAATTAGTAAGGGATTATAAAACAATACAAGTCAACGAAGGATATTAATTGAAGTGGTAAGTTCATCAAGTTGAAATGGAAATGATGGTTCAATTCACTTCTCGATATGTTTTGGAACCAAACAATATTTTGATATGTATGTTTGGGAATACATAATGAGTCTGTAAGCATTCTCATTGGCTTCTCTATATATTGGAATTATATTGATACTAAATTCAAAAATAGATTACAACTTCCAAAAGAGGAAGTTAAAATATCTTTTACACAAGTGTCTGATGGTGATTGTTAGTCCCTAAAGTTTCACTTCACTGCTAAAGGGCAAGTTAGGGCATCATCAAGATATTGGAATGGATTTTATAGATAAATGTGTATTGGGTTTTGAAATTGGTTTGAAGGTTGGGTTGAAGACAATATAAAAATATCAATCTCAAACATACAAGAACAAATCCATATCTCAATGGCTCAGTAAATGACAACCATTCTAATGAATTAGATGGCAAGTGTAATACAAAAGACAAAGAAAATGTGTAAGCTTTCAATTTTTCCACTCACATATGACAATATTGATCCCAAATATTATTCAAAAAAACAAGAGAAACGTACTTAAATACAAATCTTATTATGAACAAGCAAACAATAAAGTTTTCACTGGCTTACTCACAAACAAGGTACATCAAATTCTTAGCAAAAGATTAACATGCATCTAAGTAAGAAAAGATAGAAATATAGACAAGAAAGAATATATAATCATCAAATAGCCTTTTATATTTAGTTCCAGAATGAAATAAGACTTTGTCTTACAATTTGAAACAAATTTTTCTAAAAAATGGCCAATGGTTCCCAACCAATCAACCCTTAATTATGTCATTCAATTCCCTTTTTAAAAAGAACAATTAGTTTCTAAGTATCTTACTTTCTAGATACAGTTTTAATATGATCCTATTTTCTAGCTAGAACTTAGGAGATATATCCCTTTATATATATGTATTCATATATTTTCAACCTAGTCTTTAGATAAATAACTTGATACTTGACTAGTTCAGATCTGATGAGATATTCAGATCTCACAAAATAAGGGGTGAATATGATGCTGAGTTGGTACTTCAAAATTGGCATGAAGAATGAACACCCTTGCTGTGATGAGAAAATTCTGGATTGACTGGGATTACCTCAGCAACTGATGAAGATAGATATACAAAAGGTCCACTGATAAGGTCATCCTTAATTGTAAAAGTTTCTCAGGTATTTACCCTCCATTTTCAAGAGTACTCTACCTCTGTGTAGCT
The DNA here is from genome assembly GCA_009831015.1 of Picea engelmannii. Lineage (NCBI taxonomy): Eukaryota > Viridiplantae > Streptophyta > Pinopsida > Pinales > Pinaceae > Picea > Picea engelmannii. The sequence goes on along the minus strand of ML783083.1, from coordinate 266,681 downwards.
TTGGATAACATCTTTCAAAATATTTAGCATAGGTATTCTTTGTATTCAACAAAAAAATTAAAAAAATGTATGATGCCTCAAATTTTTGGACTCTTCATTGTATGATAGAAGAATTTTTTTTGGTCTGTCTTTGTTTCATATTGGTTTTCAGAACCACATTGTGCCAATAAAGTTTGATGTTTGTCTGTCTTACCTCTTTGAGAAATATTTGTTGATCCTTGTTCTTCTTCTTTAGTTTATGTAACATTTATTGATGCTTGGCATTCCACTTTTCTATCATCCACTTTTATTGCTTCAGTTTCATAATCATGGTTTGCAATTCTTTAATCCTATCTTTTTTATCCATTTTTTCTATTCTGAGTTCAATATAATCCTCATTTGGAGTAGGTTGAT
>ML783083.1:253925-264465 GCA_009831015.1 Picea engelmannii | reverse complement strand
ATATTCTCCATGTGGAATATTCTCCCCTAAAATATAAGAGACTTGATAATGACTAAATATGACTAATAAACAAGGAATAACCTTAGGAAAAATAAATCCTAGGTGTGTGTGAAGTAACTCCAACAACCCCCCTAAACATCACTATGGTGAAAATAAAGAATGGGTCTCGGCTATGACACCATGTTAGGTACCCAAATACAAAAGATACACAGAACTAAATGAGGAAAGAGGGAAAACCTCATGGGAACAACCCCCCCCCACCCCAAATTACAATGCATAAAATAAAAAATGATAAGGAACGAAAGGCAGTTGCTAACCAACCATGTCCTTCACTCCAAGAAGACCTCGTAACTGTGCAGGTTTGTGCTCTTTGAAGATTTTGTTGAAGATGTAGATGTCTGCACGGATTTGATGAAGTATATGCATCATTGATATTTCCACACATATCTACTTTATATTCTTGTAATGAATAATATCCAAATAAATTTTGGATGAAATTTTGAAAATAGTACGACCGTTTCCAGAAAAATGTTGAAATTTTGTTGATTTTAAAACCATCATAACTTTACTTTCCGGACTCCATTTTGGACGATTTGTTTTTTTAAAATTGGATATTTTCCCGAGAGGAATTCAGATATCCAGTTTGTTTCTGCAAATTGTTCTCAAAAAATATTATAATGATGTCTGATGTGCGCAACTCCCTTTTTTACTCTTGAGATGCATGCATGGTGCATGCAAAAGTGTCTGCATGTGACTCCTGAGATGCATGCCATATATATTCCACATGAATTTCAGAAAAAAAATCTGAAATGGAGTAGACATCATCTTCAATTAATGGAATACAAATTTCTACAAAAACTTTTGTAGAAGACTCTTCATAATAAGAGACTTGATCTTCTGATGGCTTCTCTTCTGGCTCTATCTATTCGACCTCCTGCATGAAATCTTCACAATATTCTTTATTCCCAAATAGAACCTCCAATATGGTCCATGATTCATTTGGAGTTAATCCTTGTGATTCTTCATATACTTGATGGAAAAGTTCAGGAGAAACATACATGCTGATACTTTCTATGGCCATATCTTGTCTATTGAGAAAGTCATTTTTCTCATCGATAGAATCAGACTCTACTTCCATTGCCATAGTTATTTGGTACAAGTCTTTTCATCTAAGATGAAGAATTTTTTTTGGCTTCCATTCCAAATAGTTATGAGGCGTGAGAAGTATTTCCAGCGAATAATCCATCTTTTTGTTTTCTTCAATCTTTTGTACCTGCAAAAAATGATTTGGTGTATCTTTTTCTTAACAGTCAATCGAATCTGATACCATGTAAATGTGTTGAACCTGCACAAAATAGATCTAGATAGAAAATACTACACAGATTTGCAGAGATAAATTGAGAAAGAAGAAGCAAGATAGAAAGAATGGAAGAATTCTCATTAACCGTATTCCACACTCAAAGAGTGAATAATTTACAATATATATAGGATACATGAGTAACTAATGAGCCATAGTGGTGGTCTAGATTCATCTGGACACACATCAACAGTTACAAGAGTAAATTGCCACCTAGTCTAGTCTCTCAGGCAGTTACGGGAGTGAACTGCCACCTAGCTGAGTTAACTAGTCAACTAGTCTTTAGTTAACTGACTGAACAAAGAGTAGTGAGTTGGTGATGATCCCAATGTTGCATGGTTACAAAACCAATGCAACATCTAAACTCAACTCAACTAGTCAAATTGAAGTGTCAACTGAAAGAGAATATTCTCCAGGTGGAATATTCTCCCCTAAAATATAAGAGATTGGATAATGACTAATTATGACTAATAAACAAGGAATAACCTTAGGAAAAATAAATCCTAGGTGTTTGTGAAGTAACTCCAACAAATAGAGGGAACTCGATGTGATCTTCTTAGTGTAATTTCTGAATTTGATGAAATAAAAGAGTTAAAGTTTTGGTGTACATGAGCATTCAAGGGGACTAATTTTATTTTGGTAGCAATTACCATTTGGGAAGGGCCCCTCAACTTCGTAAGCATGTTGCTATTTGTGCTTGGTTGGTTATCATTTTTACTTTGATTTTCTGTATTATTTGAATTTTCTTAATAGATCTGAACTCAACTAGTTGCATTTACATATTTCCAATTTAGTCTTATGAATTTGAATTTAGTAAAATAAATAAATTTGATTAGATACTCGGGATAGATTATTATTTGTGAGGAATTCCATTTCATTTATGAAATTTTATTGATTGTTCCATTTAGTCATCTAATTGTTGTTTTAATCTGCTTTGTTACTCTGTTTTACAAACACTCTATTGTACAATAGCATTTATGTATTAGTTTGTATGTGTGTATAAAACAATGAAAAGAAAAAAAACAAAACATTCATCTGTATAATTGCAACCTCATCCCACTTGCATGAATTGATTAAGACCATACCCTTCTACCATATTTATATGATCTATTCCATATTCATCAAAATTCTTTCCATTAATAAAATATAGATCCTCTGTTAATTAAATACACTCATATCAGATTTGAAATTATATATAGGTATTGATTGAAGAAGGTATTTAACCTCATTCCATCATTGATTCTTTATGAAGGATCYTTTCCCTTTAAGTCAGTCATCTAAACCATGGAGAATCAAAGTCACTTTCAACCCATTCTTTTACAAGAATCATCCTATGCATACAGTCCTCAAATATAGAAATAAACACCACCTCTATCCTCATTCATCTTCTTGAGTGTTCATTATATGTTTTTTCTCCATTCTTAAATTTAAAATTCAGAGAATATTTGCATCATATTCTCCTTCATCATTGTTTCAAGTGGATGGTGTGTTGAATTAAAGGATGATTCCTGAGTTAAAAAATTGATTGCATTTTTTAGTTATTGTGAGTTTCATTTGTAGATTATTGTAATTACCTTTTGATTTAATTTATTTTTGTTATTTTGTTTTGGTTTTAGCATAGCTTAATGACCTTTTATTTCTCATCCCTTGTGCTCCTGCATCCATATTTCAACTCTTTCATTTCCTGTACTTTTTTCCTGCACTGGTTTAACATTTCTAATTCCTACACTAGTTTAGCATTCTCATTCCTTGCACTTTAATTTCATATAGCTTCAATCACCAAAAGACAAATTAAAGGTCTAACTCATGAGACATGGCCTTCCCGCATTGGATTTCTTCCTAAGGTGTTAGTTTATATAGTGAATTTCATTTTTGTTCACTTGTTTATTTTATTTCATTTAAGTGTGGATACACTATAAGAAATAATCATTGAAGGACAAAAAACTTAAGTAAGCTACTCATGATTAATCACATGAAAATCACCCTGATTGCATGAAATAATGTGATCTAATTCTCTATAGCACTAAGTTATTCCTATGTCCCAATGATGAATCCTTAGTGTTAATTTCCTGTAGTATGGGTTTGAACATTGTTTTGCTGACATTAGATTAGGCTAGATTAGGATCCAATCCTACATTTCCTGTGCCTACACCTCAAAACTTACGAGCCTCAGTTGATAATTTAATGTGGGAATTAATAGTACATATATTTATCCCAACATTTACTCTTTCCTTTCTTACTCAATTTCTTACCCTTAACCTTTGCTACAAGTTCTTCTTTTTTTGTATGGACTGTTCAATTTGTTGCTTAGTTGATCTTCTGACATGTATTCCTTTGAAATATTTAGGTTTGTATTTTGGAACAAGATATTTAATCTGAGTTTGAATTTCCATCTCTGAAAACATTTTAAACTTCTTCTTCTGCGTTCTGGTCATCCTGGCTATAGGGGAATCTTTCTATAAATATTCAGTCTCTTCTTTTGATTGCAACTTCATTTTGTTGGATCTGGTTATTCTATATGAAAAGGAACTTTCTTTTTCTATAATAGAAGCTTTAGGAACCCTTTTTTATTTTTTGGATCTCTTTTCTAGAGTGTCTTTATGCTTGGATCCATGTTCTTCAATATTGATTAATTCAAGAAACCAATCACAAGAACATTCGACTTTTCCCAACAAATACATAACCAAGGTATTGATAAGTATTTGATGAAATAAACTTTTACCAATGGTTGTAGGATGGGTTTGTATCCTTTTAGAAATCTTTGAAAAACTTTCTAATAGAAAAAAGGGTAAACATAAAAGACTATCACCATTCAAATGCATCATCAACCTAATATGATAAAGGTGGACAAGGGAAAACCACCCTTCACATGTAATATACCTACGAATAATCATCAAAATAGTTTTCCAATCTTTCTTCAACCAATTCTGTGGAATACCCTGACTCTAGTTAGGGATTTGATGTTCTAGAAGTAAAAACCGATTCACTCTTTCGACATTCATCATCTCCTTCTTCCACCATATTTATCCATATACTAATAACTTGCATGCAGTATCAATCGAATATTCTGTCACATTTATTATAAATTTTCCTACCACTGTCTCAAATACATCAAACATTTGCAAAAAAATCATGGAGATTTGTTCATGATAACCCTGGAATGTAGAGAAAAATTTATACCACCCTGCATCTTTGAACTTTTGAAATATTTGAGGATAAGCCTCAAGCAATTCTAGGCCTTTTGGTTCTAAAAGAGTGATTTGTCCACTTTTATTAGGAGCCATGATACCAATTTTAATCCCTATAGATCTGTGAGTGATTAGGGTTCCGATTAGTAGTAATTTTGGGACTTCTAGAAATATGAATGCTATGGGAGAATTATGTTTAATATAATACATAGATACACTAAATTGAATCATGTGTCATATGTTATAAATCATGGCACGAAACCTACGATTTGATGTTGAGATTATTGAGTACACACCCAATTTCTTTGAATGATTATCAAAATTGAAAACATGAATCAATCATAATCATAAATGGTATTGGATTTTTAGGCAATGATCTCAAACAATTGCTGACATGATCTTTGGGATTTGGCACATTTGAATCAATGATTACTTCTGGTGCTATAAGAATAACAATATTCTTGTAGCGCCTTTTCCCCTTTTCAGATTTTCAAATTTAAAACAAGAAACATGTCTTTCATCTTGATGGAAATTATTCTAATTTTCCTATTCTAACTTTTATCACACTAACACATGTCATAAATCCCTCAGAAAGGATAATGCAATAACACTTAAAGAATATAGAAGAAGAAAATCATAGTGTAAAATGATGCTAGTAAAGGGTAGGGCAGGGAAAAGAGTAGTTCAACATTCATTAACAAATTTAAGGACTAACACTGGCTCCTTCTAGGGATAATGTTTAATAGTGAAACTTTAAGAACCTGCTAACCAATTCCTTTAGCTTCCTAATCATCATAAAATTTTCACTGTAATTTGTTTCCCTGCTCTGACATCCATTTATTTTGTAATCCAAAAATAAAAACCATGAAACTACAGAGTAGTGTTTCCATTGGGATCATGGAGTCTTATTTGAATCAATCAACTAATCACACCAAATCAAAACCAAACATATTATACAAATTGAAAAACCTAGTTGGTTTAAAAGAAGTATCTTTTTAGAAACCGCCCATTCACTGGGCCTCACAAGATTTCACTATCATCCAAATTATGTAAGAGGAAAGTATTATTATTCATGAACTTAGCTATTTTGAAAGGACCATACCATAAATTATCGAACTTACCATGCTTATAATTTTCCTCTCTTCTATCATCTCACCTCAACACAAGATATCCTTCTTGAAAAATACCCTTTTTAGTATTCTTATCAAATGTTGCCTTAACTTTTTTTGATAAATGACAACTTCCTGATTTATCCTTTCTCTATTATGTTGAACTTCTATAATCTAGAAAATTCTTCTTTGAATATCATTGGGCTCTTCTAACTCTTCTTGTAGAAGTTTGAGAATAAGTAAACCAAGGTGAGTTGGAAATACAACCTCTGTTCCATAAACCATTTGAAAAGGCAAAGTTCCAATAGATTTATTAGTATTGATTCGATTAGCCCATAAAGAAAATTTCAATTTTGAATCCCATGATCTATTATTTGTTGTGAGCAATTTTTTAATGATCCTTATAAGGCTTTTATTGGAGGATTATGCTCATCCATTTCCCTGAGGATAATAAGGAGTGGAATGAACCAACTTGATGTTGTATTTATTACAAAAATCAACCATTGAATTAGACTTGAATGCTTGGGCATTATAATTAATCAACTTTCTAGGACACCCAAATCTTGAGAAAATATTTACTTCAAGAAAACACATGATTACCTTATTTGTTTCATTTCGTGTTGGGATTCCTTCAATCCATTTGGTAAATTAATATGTGGTTGTGAGTATCCATTTATGTTTTCTAGAAGATGGAGGATGAATTTCCCCAATGAAATCCAGGCCCCACTATTGAAAAGGTCCATGAGAAATGATGAGTTTCAGAGTCATAGACATTAGTTTATTTTTTCCTACAAACTTTTGACATTGTTCACATTCCCTGACCTAAGAAAACACATCAGAGAACAATACAATTCAGGGATGATTTTAGGGGCTAAATTTCACTCATGGGATAATTTTCCATGGTTTTTGCCAAAAAATGATTCGCTATTCTAAAAATGATTCGCCCAAATTCTATAGGATAAAATTATTTTACCTTAAAAATCGCCAAAATTTTATACAAACTATATAAAATCCTTAGAAATTTGAATATTTTTATAAAAATATTGCCAAACATTTATAGTTGGAATATGAAGGATTAGTAAGATTCGCCAAGGTTTCTACATTTTAAAATAAATTTCCATGGTTAAAATCATCCCTACAATACATGATAGTAATAACCTCCTCTTAGTATTTTGAAAATTGTGGCTTTCCAATGATGATGTCCCCCACAAACGACTTTGTGTAAATCATTGAAAATATGTTTTTATTCCTCCTCATCAACACATCTCAACATAATTCCATTAGGATCTCTCCAAAAAACAAATTGATTGATATTGGAATACTTCACATATTTAAGTTTAAGAGATATGATCTTAGATTTATCTAAATCAAGAGGTTGTTGAAGACTCCATTGTGAACAAATATATATTTTTTTAACTTGTGAACCAATTTATTCGACTTGTAATATTGAACTAATTGATCTGGTGGAGATATAATGCAATTCAAGTTCTTTAAAATTTGATTATGTCCGTAATTTTTCAAGACCCTGTCCCTTAATCAATTTAGTAGGATTTATTACCATGTTATATTACATAATCTTGGTTATCCATCTTCCCCTTTTTCCTTCATTATTTGGTTGAACAAGAATTTCCTTGACAACACTAGGAATATATGAAATAATCTCAAAATGCAGAACACACACTCCAAAAGACTTCAATGATTTCACTGGAGCGTAGGCCTATTTCTCCATGGTATCATATTTTAATTTTGAATCCCTTATATTCTTACTGAAGAAAGAGATATGTTGTTCATACCCTTCATTATTTCTTTGCAATAGAACAACAACAATGGTATCTTCACATGAAAATGAAAAAAATAGAAACTCTTTATAGTAATTTGGACTAATGAGGATATGATATTTAATTAAATATTGCTTAAAATTTTCAAATGATTCCTTTGCTTCAGGTATCCATTATATTTATGCATATTTCTTCAACATATTAGTAATAATCTTGATGATTTCTGCAAAAATGGGTATAAATCTTCTTAAAAAATTGGTTTTACATTGGAGGATTGGATAGACTTCTTATTCCTTGGAATGTATATCTTTTGGATGGCCTTTACCCTTTCAGGATCTATCTTGATTCCTTCTGGTGAAACAATATGTCCTAATATTTTGCCTTCCTCCATGGTGAAATGAGGCTTCTTAGGGTTTAATGATATGCCATACCTTATGCATGTTTCAAATGTCTACTTAAGATGTTCCAAGTGCTCATCATCAGATGTTGAGAAAATAGTAATGTCATCAAGATAAAATACCATAAATTTGTCTTTCTCACCAATGAATGCAATGTCCATGGCTCTCTGGAAAGTTTCTCCGACATTCGTGAGTCCAAAGGGAATATTTTCATACATGAAGGTGCCCTAGGGAGTAGTAAAAGTTGTCTTCTTTTTATATTCTTCCATCACTGATATCTGATTATAACCTAAATATCCATCAAGCATGGATATTCTTTGAGCCCCTACCACTATTTGCAAAATATGATCCATTTTAGTTAATGGATAATTGTCCTTTAGAGAACACCTATTCAGATTTCTAAAGTCTACACACAACCTTATTTCTCCATTCTTTTTCCTGACATGTACTAAATTTTCCACCCATTCTGAGTATCTCAATGGTACTATAATTTTAGCATTCAATAATATTTTCAACTCTTTTTAAATTATAGGTAGCAACAATGGATTGAATTGTCTTGTTTTATTCTTAAAAGATTTGCATCCAGGATTTAAAGGAATATTATGCTGCATAATCTCTATATCAAAAACCTTAAACTCTTCATAATCCCAAGAAAAAAATTAACAAATTGTTTCATCAAAATTACATACATGTCCCTCTATTCATTTAGTAAATTCTTGGATAACTTCAACATCCTTGGATTTGAATCAGAACTGTTATTACAATCTACAACTTTTGCCTCTTCTATTTAAATAAAATATCTTTTAGACACATCATTATGATGAAATAATATCTCAAGGGGAACTAATCCATTTGGAAAATGATTTTTTTTTAACTCAATAAGTTTATGGCCAACAATGTTGTTTTGAAGAATATCAGCAGAATGAACTTCTACCTCATCATTTTCATTTTCTTGATCTATGGAAATGAAAAAAAATTCATCAACTGTCTCTAAAAATATTTTAATATCCTGATCATCTTTAAAAACCTGGCAATTTTTTTATATTATATGGTATAGAAGGTTTATGTCTTACATCAACTTCAAATCTTAAGTTTGGAAGCATTGGCATTTTGAAATTACTAGCTACCAAAGATAAAGAATCTGCCCGTTGATTCAAATTTCTTTGTATAAATGTGATATTGAAAGCCAAAAAGAAATTCTCAACAAAATCCCATGCCTCATTTATGTATTTCTTTAATCTTTGTTGTTTGTCTTGGTAGATATTCTTGAGTTGATGAACGATTAACTACAAATCTCCAAAAACTGAAATTTTATCAATGCCCATATCCTTAGTAGCTTTCAATACTATCAAGAGAGCCTCATATTCACATATATTGTTTGTTGTATCAAATTCCAACTTGTATGATAGAGGAATGACTTCTTTGGAAGGAGAGATGAGAAAAATTCCAACCCTATATCCCTCTTTGGAACAAGAACCATCAAAGAACATTTTCCACATTGAATTTTTATATTTTTCTCTTCTCCAGGTGTAACGTTTCTCACTGATGCTTCAACTATCACATCACTGATGTGAGAAATTGAAGAAACAAGTTAATATTCAACTGCATATATGGCATGGTTACTCAGGTTTTCATGATCACTAACAAGGTAAGTTAGTCTAAATTCCTTGTACAATATTCAATGTTCTCCACCAAATACAGGTATGGTGGCATAACTGAGATCCATTTGTAGTGTTCCCCCTACTTTATTATCCCATGATCTAGATAATAGAATCCCAAACTTAGAAGGTATATCAATACCACATCCACAACCACACTTTTCATGGGTAACTGAGATAAGGTGACAACCATGTCTTTAATGACTCCTAAAAATTTAATCTTTCTTGATTCACAAGAATACAAGTCTAAATAAGGCTTAGTGATATCCAAACCTATCTCATCCATTACTATATTTGGCATGACATTGTATGATTCTCCTGAATCCATAACATAATTATGAAATATATTTTTATGAACATTCAGGGATATTTATAAAGGAGGAGAGGCATTAGATCTATCTTCAATATGTGGACCAACAATTATGGTTGTATTTTCATCTTAAATATTCATGGTATCAGAAAAAGCAACATGAGCAGGATATTATAAGGCTTTCAAGACAAATTTTCTAAAATGAATATTTTTCATTAATTCTACTAGAGGTATAGGGATTTTTATCTTATTGATTTCATTCTCCAAACTAAAAGAAAGGACACGCTTCTCATATTCCTTTACCTCTATAGTACTAACCTTGACATGTTGATTTTGTCACTGATCAATTTTATCCCCTATTTCTTTATTGGATCCTGGATTTACTTGAGAATTTGTATTTTTTTCTTGAACTGTAACATCCCGCTCTGGCGCACTGAGAACACTTATTATTTGAGGACACTTGCTCGCAAGTGATCTGGACTTTTATGATGTTAGACCATTTATACTTGATTACGATGCGATTGACATATGACATGATGTGTTACTATTTGATGTAGACAGGTGCTATTGACTCAGTTTTATTGAGTGTGCAGGGTTTGGACCTTGAGGATGCAGAGGCATCGGTAGAACCCCCTTGGACTCCGGACTGAGTCAGGGAGTGTGCTTTTGGGTGATATGTTTACTATGATGTTTCATTCGATTTGATGATTTGTTGTTGACATTTCTGACATGATTATTGTTG
>ML783083.1:230455-253875 GCA_009831015.1 Picea engelmannii | reverse complement strand
AGACTGGGACAGTCACTCATGATGATTCTAAGGGGCGCGCAATAAGGCGGGGGCCTTATTCCTTAGAACCCTTAGTCTCCTACAAGTTCACCTGGTGGAGTGTTGACTCCAGGGGTTATAGAGGTCTACCAATCAGTCTAGTTGGCGAGTGGCACCCTTGGAGCACGTGGTGCATCCTGAAGGGCACGCTGCACAAAAGAACCTTAGTGGCCGAGTGGCACCCTTGGAGCACATGGTGCATCCTAAAGGGCACGTCGCCCAAAGGAAATTCCAGAGGCGAGTGACACCCTTGGAGCACGTGGTGCGTCCTGAAGGGCACGTCGCATTATTGTGGGGGAAGGGTCAACCTAAATAACATTAAGTCATCATCACCTGAATAAAACCTTAAGCAATTCCCCTAACCAATCGTCGCCTAGCTCAGAATCCAAGCCCTAAGCCTAAGACTTTTCTAGAAAAAGGGGGGAAATTTAGTGTGACCTTAATAAAAGAAAATGTCAAAAAAAAAAACAAAAAAAAAAACTCAGAGCATTATCCTCTCATTATCCATGTCTACTTCATTAAACTATCCTCCATCACCTTGATCTTCCAGTATCCATCTCCCTTTTACATGCCCAGTTCACCTTACTAAATCACCATCCCTCCCCTTAATTCCTCATTATTCTTTTTATGTAGTACATTTACTTTTCCCATATACATGTTTGCCATCACCTTAATCTTTCATTATCCTATATATATATATATATATTAATGGTGAATTTAAATGATGGATAATGATAATTTAATATGATGAATGCATGCTTATAAATAAATAAAAAAATGATGAAAATATATATACATATATTATAAACAAATGGTGGTGTATTCCTTAACCTTAAATTTTTAGAATAATGAAAATGATAAATGAAATTAATCCCTACCGCCTCTACATTAATAAAAGTTACGCATGTAAAAATAAAAGGGGATTATTAATGAGCGCACATACTCTTTGAATTTAAAAAAAAAGAAGAAATAATATAAAAAAAAAGAAAATAAAAAAGGAAAATAAAAAAAAAGGAAAAATAAGAAAATAAAAGGGAAAAGGGGGGGAAAACCTAAAAGGGGGAGAGGATTTAGGGTTTGAGAGGGATAAAAGAAAGGGAGAGGGGGGGAAAGAGGGGACTTTTTTTTTGGAGCTATTGGTATTGTTATGCTGCTAGACTAGAGACTGAACTGATTTCTTGTAGGAGTTGGGGATTCTCAGCAGACTTGAGTGGTAGCTCAGGCTTGGAGGTGAGATGAGAAGCTAGGCTATCGACTGGGTTGTGTGTGGCCCCTTTGCATCTCGGGGGGCTAAGGGGGAAGGAGAGTACCCCTAGCGTTTGGCTGGGAGGTACCGGTGAGTTCATTGCTTTCGGCAAGCAGGAGCAGGAGCGACAGGAGCACAAGAATCATTGCGGCAAGCAAATAAGGCAAAGGTATGTTCCTAAACTGAGTAGAGTAGAATGCATGGTGATTACTGCTGAGATTATGATTGTATGGATGTAAATTTGTCTTTTCCTCATCCTTAAACTCAGAAAATTCTCATTTTTATAATCAGTTCAGTTAGGGTTACTGGTAAATAATTGGGGTTATGGATATTTCATTTTTTTTTTCATACGGGTACAGTTAGGGCTGGGTAAATATGTATGGGGTTAAGGTTATTTTGTTTCTGTTTTATATGGCTCAGTTTATGGGAAAAAAAGAGTATTTGGTGGGGCGTGTGGTTACTGTTTTGGGTATGGGCGTTTCTTGTATGAATGGGAGCATCCATAGTTGAGGCTGTATTATATAGAACCGGGGCGTCTTTTATTCGGTGGGAATCTCTAATGTTATTTGTGGGCGTTTGCGTGTTAACGGGGCATGCTGGTATTCACCTGAGAGCAATACAGACCGCTCATTACTCAATGCCATATTTCCTTTGAATGTCTTCTTAGATGCTTAACAGTTAGGGCTTGGGATGTATGCCGACCACTGATGGGTTTTTGTCGCCGTTGAGGGTTGACCAGGTAGAAAAACTTCAAACTAGTTCCCTTTTTTAATTTAGTTACAAATCTGTGTTGAGACCTGTGACTTCGACGTCTCTGTTTTATAGCGAACATTTGATAAGCCGACTGTCTCTCGGATCCCTGTTCTCATTCTCAGTGTTGTTATACAATCAAGAGACCTTTAAACACGTTCTCCTTCCCAACTCTGCCTTTTCGTGAAACTGTTAAAAAAAATGCTACCCTCTGGTTTACCTTTTAATGAAAAATTTCGATTTTGAATGATCTTGGTCTACCTTCATGAATCTGGGTATGCGTGACGTTGGCGTCCTGGTAACAGTATTTTGGAACACGGCGGTAATCCTATACTATGGAATGTGCCTTTTCTTGGAATAGTGAAGAGTTGGTATGTTTTCCATAAGCCTTTTATTTAGGCATCATCTTTAATCGTTTCCATTGTGTTATTACAATTATAATATTAATGCATGTTAATTGACCAGCATTGCACTAAAGATGCCTGTCCCCATTAAAAGCATTGACCTCGTATATCCCCAACTACAGGTATCGGACTGTTAATCACAACTCGGATTGTCATTTATAGCGTATTTTATTACCTAATAAGACCACTGTGTCTATGTCTCACCTGTGACGGTCACAGACTCTGGCTGTAAGGTGAAAGTCCCTCGGTAAGCAACCTGGTTATTTTTATTTTCTCAGGAAGTTTATTATTTTTTTTATTTTCTCCATAAAGTTTAATATTTTTACTTGTTCAGGAAGGTGTTTGAAACTCGTCATAGGCCTGGCTTTCATTCCATTTTAATTCTGGAAGCGTTTTTCTTCAGATGTTTCAGTCATTAGTTTAATTCGGCTAGTGTTTTTATTTCCTTCTTAGGATCTTATCGTTACTTTAATTCTACAAGGGTAAACTTGTCAGAGACTGGGATTTACAGAGACCGATCGGGTGGTTCAACGGGTTAGATACTTGGTTGATGGGGAAAAACTTCTGGTATGCATGCGCTAGACTGAGCGAATTAATCCTCTGGCCGATTCTGTCGCCAAACCAATTTAGGGTTGATAAGTTCATTATATTACAGGTTGGAATAATTGTGAGTAGGCCCATAAGTGGGATTTTTTTTAATTGTCATAAATTATTCTTGCTGCCTCAAAATCCTAAGATCTGGCTGAAGCGATCCTTGGATCATCTACCTGGTCGTAGGTTCCTAGATTAGGGTTAAACGTTGACGCATGGAGGGTAAGGTAGTTGCAATTTAATGCAAGGGTAGATCTTGATCGTTTCGAGGCCTGCGCCTTCTTCAAGATGTCGTCAACCTGCTAATCGGGGATAGAGCCGGAACCTACACCTACCACCGCACGCACCTTGACCTAAGGATAAATGGTTGTGAGTTATTGAAATGATTATTAACTTAGACCTGGACTTTAGCATATATTTCGAATAATTACTTAGAACGTGGGTTTATAGGTTTTTGGTTGATGCTAAATTTCAAAACACTTGAAATTTCAAGTAGTATGGCCATAGCAGGTCTAAATCTGGTTAAAAAAATAAATGGGTTAGTATGGGCTATGTATCGGGTAGTTAAGGTTATTTCATTGGAATTTATCCGTTAATTATAATGTATGTTTTAAATGGTTCCTTATTGATTAGGAATTTGTTTTATAGATTAAGTGAAAATATTATTTCATATTAAATAATTGAGATGTGATTAATCTGTTTATATTAGGTATGGATGAATAGTGAGATATGCAAGTAATCTGTAGGTATTATATATCAATGAGGTTAAAGGGGTAATTGGTGTTGTGTATTTTAAATTACGCTTTTAAAATTGTGCTTTATTTATTTAAGGTCCTTTTTAATAGATTCAAGAAAATATATTCTTCCTATAAATATTTGAGTATTCATGTAAGGGATTTAGGGTAGCTTAGCCTCATGGAAGGAAGAAGTGGACTAATTGTAATCTTAATGATTTTTATGCTGAGTTTATGATTATTAACATTGCTTAATTACAATGAGTATACTTGTTAAATTGCAAGGATAATAGGTGTTTTAAATTGCCATGTTAATATTTGTTTAAATGCTCGTGACGATGTTTAATTTGAAAGGTTATTATGCGTTAAATTGAAGTGTTAGCGATAATATTTGTTTAAGTTGTAATGTCAATGATGTTGGTTGAATCGCCATGTTAATAATTGTTTATGATGATGTTTAATTTTCAAGGTTATTATGCGTTAAATTGAAGTATTAACGATAATATCGTGTTAAGTTATAATGTTAATAATGATGGTTGAATCGCCATGTTAATAAATTATTTAATTGAAATGCTCGTGATGTTGTTTAATTCGCAAGGTTATTATTAGTTTAAATTGAAGTGTTGATGATAAGATCTAAATTGCAATGCAGATATTGGTTAGGTTATTCAAATGTATGGTAATAATTTAGAAGGAAAGGCAAGATAATAAGGATATTGTAATGTTCGAGGGTTTACTGTATGGTATTCATATCATTACTCGCTTATGGCGATTAACAGAAAAATGCAATGCGTTTGTGCTTATTGTTTATCCCGGAACTCGTGCCTAATGAATTATAACTAATAATGGGGGTTGAGATTATAGGATTTTACCTTATGATAAAGTCTTCGTCGGTTAATGATAAATAATGGAGCAATTGGTCTTGATTGATGTCTTCGGGTTCCAATAGTGATTGGTCGATTTGAGTCCTCCTGACTTGCGTCTCCCGTAGAGGTCATGATTGTCCCTGATTTCATAGTACTTGGTAGTATTGTATTGCGTAGTCTGTTCATGTCGGGCGGGATCTAGACACCTCTTGTAGCTTAGTATTTATGTCTGTGTGTAAATTCGGTGGAAGGAATCCCGTGCTGTATCAAGAGTCCCGGGCTGTTTAAAGGCACAGTTCCACTCTTGCGACACACTCTGAGCCGTATCAGTAGTCTCGGGCTATTTAAAGGCACTGTTTCCACTACTGCGACTCTACTGTTGGATTCTTTCATTCTGTGACAGTACTGTACCTAACCCCTAGTGTCTTTTTCTGCTTACAGTTGCTAGTTGCATGCCTTATGTCCAAGGGCGTTTACTTCTTGTTTTCATTGTGATATGTCGGGTCATCTTGATTGAGTTCATCTTACTTGCGTCTTGTTGGTTCGAGTGGTGACATAGAGTCTAGGGGGTTGTTTCTTCTACACACGCACACACACTTTAAAAAAAAAATAAAAAAAAAATTGCAACTGTTTTCGGAGTTGTTGTCGCAACCAAGAGGGGTATTACATGAACATATGTGTCTACCTTTGATCCACTTGCTCTGGATCTAAGATCATACTTTTTCCTTTTAGGTTCACTATGAGAAATCTCTTCAACATCTTCTCCCTCAAACTGATTTAATATAAGGGAATCTTCATATTCTTGTTGTGTCACATGAGTGGGAGGAAATTTTGTATCATGTAAATGAATTTTTGAATCCTCCTCATTATATTAAATTTCTTCAAATTCTTCCACTGCATTATTTTGAGAGGTAGGAAAAACCCTTTGATCCTCTTGATTTCTTCTTTCCCTTAACATAATTTGAGGAACATTATTAGGCCTCCTGAACTGATTGGGATTTTTGTATCCACCCTCTTGTGTAGGTCTTCCAGGTTTCTTTGTTTCCATCTTAAGTCTAGCCATTTTATATGTTAAAGATTTTAGAATTTTGGCCATTTCATCAATATTTGAATCAGATGTTGTATTACATGAAGAAGGAAGTTCTTATTTCTATTTTTTTATTATCTCTATCATTCTTTTTTTTCAACCTCTCCACTTCCAATATATTGGATTCCACTTCAATGTCTACTTCCTGCATTAAATTCAAGGTGACATACCTTCTTTCTCTCAACAAAAGATAAAAATCAACATCAAAAGCATTGGAAAAAGCAATTTTGGCAGATGTTTCTGTGGGTTTAATTTCCTTTGGAATCTTACTATACATTTTATTTAATCTTTTAGTGGAATATGATAAAGATTCTCCTTGTTTCATTTTCAAAGCACCAAATTCAGTGATATAATACAAATAATCTTTATTATCTACCCAATGTCTCAAAAATGTATCATCTAGTGCATCAATATCAACAATAAAATTAGGAGGGATACTTCTAAACCATTTCCTTGCTTCTCCATCTAAACTCTACACAAAAGGTCTCATCCAAAAATTTGCATTCTCCACATTAAAGTTATCTGCAAAATTGTATAAATAACTCAAGTCCTCTTCAACAGTGACCTCTCATTCTCCATTAAATATTGGAAAATACTTCATATAATCATTTGGTGGAAAAACATACAATAGTTGTGGTAGAATCAACGGTGCATATCTTGCTACAACAATTACATCCATTTTGTTTACAACCATATTTTTCACAACTACTATTTGAATTTTAGAAAGAGATAGAATTTGAGATGTAGAAGGGAAAACAATATCTTTGGTAGAAGAACTTGGTTGAGTTGTTGTAGGTTTATGATTTTAAACTGATGAGATCAAGGGTTTCTTTTTTGAATTAAGATGGGAAGAAGGTTCAAGAAATAAAGGATTGTCAAAGGTTCGAAATTGTGGCTTAGCTTCTTTATAAGAACTAGAGTGAGGTGTGGATGAATATAAAAGTTGATTAGGCTCACTTTTAGTATCTCTGGTAAAATTTATCAAAGCTCCAACTATATATGAAGTGTTTGTTTATTATTCTTCGATAATCTGAGAGAGTAATTTCCATTGTTCTAAATTCATTTTAGAAATAGTTGAAGGAAAAGATACTTCTGAAGATTGAATAATAAGTTTTGTTTCAATTTTAGGTACAACTTCTACAACTGAAGACTTATCTTTAGAATAAAATGACTATCCTTGAGTACCTTTAGACTTTCATAATAACTTTTCAGGATCAGATATTGTTGGAGTAGTATTTGGATCTAGGTTTGTTATGGTCATTGATGGGTGTTCTATATGTACTAAAAACACATTAAAAACCCTCAATTAAATTGTCAACCCGGGGTAAGTAAACTTAGAGTTGTAGCAATATATATGCAAAGGTAGAAGGGCTGGTAGTATAGTCTAACTAAGGAAGTGGATATATAATGGCTAATCTATTCAAGCAAAGACTACTAATGATCAAACCCTGCTACGGAATTCAAACTATTATGGAAACAACATCAATTATCCTGCATATCCATTTGATTGTTCAATCATGCATTAACCATTAACAATATAAATATGCTATTATATGAATTTTAATTGCACTCTAGACTACTTGAAGTAAACTCATACTACACTAAACTCAATATCTAACTATGAATTGAAATCGCAACCTAGATCTAAGAAATAAATTACATGAAATAAATTAAAGTAATCCTATTTTAAAAAATTGAATTGCAATTGGAAAATACTGATAAAGACATAATCTTAAATCCTATTTCTATTTCAACATATAACAAGATAACCAAACTAAGAACTAACTAAGAAAACTAGATAAGAAAATTAAATAACAATTAAATCAACAAACTATAAATACAAACTAAATTAACAATTATCCATCCATCGAAATTTTTCAAAGAAACTATTAATTTTGTTCTACTCTGTTTTAGACTCTATTTCAACATGTAGAAATTCTAGCTATCTTCTAATTACATACAAGGGTTAGTGTCTAAGCTTGCAAGCTTTCTCCTATCAATTAAAAATTCATGTTCTAATTACACTATCCTTCATAATAACCTACAAAAAGAAACTTGAAACAATTAAACTTATGGACAACAATTACATAGTAAATAAAAAGAAGATAAAAACACATATATAGAAAATAGAAGAAGTAGCAATTACACTACTCAAATTCACAAGAAAACTAGCTAAATATTCACCCAGAATGCTGGTGGACCCCCCACCAAGTCATGGATACTCTTCAGATGTGAATCAAGAGCTTCAACAACATGAATTCACCATTAAAACTAAAAACACAGTCTTTACACAATTCTGGCAAAATGAAAATGGAAAAATAAAGCGAAATTGTATTTTCTCTCTAACACACGACTTCTTAACTATTGTCTAACCACTGAGGTGTTATTTATAAGTTTTTCAAGCTAAGAGGTCGAACTGGAGGGTCGATCCTCTTCTAAAAAATAGTAAATTGCATTTAAGATGCCCTAACTGCCGAAATGAGGTGAGCCAATAATCGCCCAACATAACAACCCAAATCAAGTTGTCAAGAGTTCAGTAGATAGACGCCATGAGCATGAGAAAAAACCATGTCTCTAATTCTCCCATCACTAGCCGCCAATACCATAATCTCTGAATCACCCATCATTTTTGTGCATGATGGAGTGTCTGATGGAGTACCAGACTAAGTGTCAGATGGAGTACCGGACTGAGTGCTGGAAGAAAAAACAAGCTACGATTTTTCCCTGTGACATACAAAATATGAATTAATATCCTTGGATCATAAAAACATATTGATTTAAACTCAAAATCATTGCAAAACAAGAATTGTGCATACCTGGTGTGGATCATAGTGTTTTGACACAAAAGCTCTTCAAAAATTTCTTTAAAACATGAAAACACATATACACATTAAAAAAAAGGATCTAATTAACGTCATAAAATCGGTCATATTACGGGCCCGACATTACCCCCACACCTAAGATTTTTCATGTCCCACTGCAAACAAAAATGAATCACCCAACATTACTAGACTTGCGAAGGAGGGGGTGGATTAGCTTTAGAAGCTTGTCCCTCTTGCCCGAGGGATTTTGTCTTGGGACTTTTGTGATGTTTAAATTGCATCTAGAGACTATTATTGGTAGCAGTCATATCATCAACCAAACGCCATAGAGAATTCATCTTGGCTTGTAGGACAACCTTATCATGGCGTAAATGATGACTCAATGTTTCAAGCTCTCTAAGTTTGAACTGGAGGGTTTGGATTTTTTGGAGGTTGTTGATGACATGTGAGGAAGCCTTGTGATGTATATTATACCCTTGATCCTTTAAACCATGTAAAAGGAAATTTTACCTCTGCAAAATTAGTTCAAAAAGTGACTTCCCAGAAGCGCAACAATTCTAGCCTGGCAAACTTTGTGAAAAATAGGTATCAAAGTGACACATTCAACTACAAGAAAGTATCTCATGGGTAAAAAATGAGAGAGGTTTTTGTTTTTGAATATGTCCTTGATAAAAACCTCTCTTTTTTTTCAAAACTTCACTTCCAGTTGTTAGGAAAACACGAAACGAAAACATGACTGAAACAGGAAAAACATAGTGTTTTATTTTCTGAAAAACTAGGCCTCTAAGAGAATTGAATATATCCAAAACCATAATGTATATTAAAAAACTGAGAGAGGTTATTTTATGAACACAAACCTCCTCCAGGTTTCAAAAATAATTTCCCATTTTTTCATAATACAAACTTGAAGTTGGTTACTCACAAATTACAGAAACGCATTGTTCTCTTAGCAAAAACGCAGTGCGGTCTTTGAGAGGGTTTTTGGAGGCCTTCCCAGAGGATTTTTGCGATGAAAGTGGTATTTTTGGAAATTGTATGATGTATGATACACAATGGAATGATCAATCAGTGCAAATTCCTTCTCCAAACCTCTGAAAAACTGACTTGAAGTCAAGCTGTCCAAATGTGCATAAACCCTCCTATAGTGACTGTATTTGGGGAATTTATCTCAAATAATAACACCTATGCATAAAATGAAGGAGGTTTTTGTTTACTATTCTATTATTGACAAAAAACCTCTTTCACATTTGTCAAATTCATCTTCCTTAATTCAGAAACTAATTTTGAAGCAAAACTTTGACCAAGACAATCATTTGAAAATTTATGACAATGAATGATGACATGACCATGATGAAAATTTATGACCTTGGATGAGTGGAGGGAGTAGTAAGGAAACCTAGACACACCAATGACCATTCTAAAACCAATATATGCCAAATTTTATTTGATAATTTTATTTTGATAACCCAATAACCCTATCAATAACCCTATAATGACCTAATAACCCTATCAATCACATGAAAGAGTAAATTTGATCACTGGTGACTGACAGAACTGACATATACTAACAAAAGGCTTGGTTTGTACTCGTAGGCATGGTGAATAGGAGAATTTTTATTTCCTGTGATCTATCTATAACAATTCAAACAATTGTTCCTCTTTTCGTAAGCTTGTTATACAAATGGCAATAAGTATTTAGCAGTGGTTATCGCTCTGTATTTGTCACAAAGAGTAGTTAAGTATAAGCAGTCTTCTATAGCATAAACATAAAAATGAACATCAAGCTTATAACACACACAATGATTTCAGAAATATAGAATTTAGCATACCAATACAAACAACTACTGATATAATATCCCAAGACATTGTAACAAGACAATATGCCAGAATTTTGACAGAAATCCTACTTCCTTTTCTCATGGGTTTGCTATACAAATGGGTAGTACTTAGCATTTTTTGTCTCACAAAACTCCCCCCAGACCAAATATATGGTGCTTCCTCATTCCATGAATTAGCAATAGATTTCTTGGTCTTTACTGTTTTTAGAGGGGGGATTAGCAATAAGCTTGTTGCTCTTCTTGCCCGATGAAGCTGCAAGGGTATCAACAAGTTTCTTGGAATTTTGTTCCGGTAAAGGAATAGATTGAACATGAGTGTTTGGGTGGAGTAACAGTCCCTATATCAAGAGTCTTCTTTCTATTCTTGATTGTAAGATGAGGGTTTGCAAATTGGTAAATGAACTCATCCCGCATTTTGCCCTATTTTTCCAACTCGGCTAAGACAAGTAGTTTGATAAGGCTATGGTGAAATAGGATGTTATGGGGATTGGTTACATTCTTCCTCACTTGGGAAGACATCCTCTTAAGAATATTTAAGAAGTAAAAGGGAAAATTCAATGGCTTATTAAACTGAAAGTGAGATAATAATCGAAAGTGATAGGCTTTAAGGATGAATATCGACCTTCACACATAATCAATCTGGTGATGACTATGAGAGGGTTGATTAGTTCCTATTTTATCCACTCCTTGGAGTATCGCTTAACTCCAGAGATGTTCTGAAATTCGATTTTGAAAACCTTATTAGAGCTTGCTCTTAGAATTTGGTGGTGTTTAAACCAATGGTCTCAAACTCTTGGGAGCTTTGTGGATGAGGAAATTGATTCCTCATATACCATGAACATAATGAATAGGAGTAGAGGAAGGATAAGAATTTTCCATTATTTTATTTTTTTCCATCGTTCTCACACAATCCATTCCTCTATATCGCATTCTATAAGGCATGTAATCATAACTCTGTAATGAACCATTTGTAATGAAAATAAACCAGTTAAGTGGTCTGTTAAGGAAATGTACAACAATTTATAACACACAGGGAATTAGCATTTCAAAAATAAAATAACTATTGATATAATATCTTGTATTATGAAAACAACACACATAAATTTTTACAAATATTTACTTCTTCTAGGCAATGTTATCATTTGTCAACTCATGAACCCCTCCCCCACACCTAAGTATTGTGACACCTCACAATAAAAAATATAGGAAACCAATCAGTTCTCCCAATAACTGAAGATTTACAGCTTGTTAAGTGTAGATATAAATTTCACAGATTGGTTTGACGAGACAGTTAAAACATGGCCCCACCTATAGGATAAGAGATCCTATATATAGATAAGAAGAGGCAGGAAAGAGAGTTTCAAGATAGTCTCAGAGTTAGTTCCCAATGGAAATTTTATGGAGTTCATTAACCTTAGCTTAACCATACATACTTCATGTCATATTTGTCTACAAGTAATGTCATACATCATGACAAGTTTAAATTTATTATTTTTTTTTGTTAGGTTATCATCATCGCTAGGTAGAATGCCCCGCTATCGACAAGCCTATTCAGTAATCCGACAGGTTTACCTAGTCATACCACGGGTCGATACCCACTGCCAGTAGACCTGTTCAGTACCCCAACGGGTTAGCCTCTTACACCCTCAAAGACTAGCCCTCCATCTTTTAATATTTTAGTATAAGATTGCTTTATGCAAGAAGATGGGGGGACAACTCTGAAAACAAATTTTTCTTTTTCTTTTTTTTTCAATTAGGATTGTATTTATGTTAGAGGATGACTTTCCATTATATTCCTTAGTGATTGTCCTGATGTAAGGGGTACTTAAGCGGGTGTGGCCTATCTAAATATATGATATAATCAAGCTATTTAGTGTGTAGTGGAAGGTACCATTGAGAAAGAACAGAAAGGTATCTCTAGGCTCAACTCACTTTCTTCTTTTGTAAGTTATTGTGATGTTTCCATGACTAAGCACTAATCAGACCTCCTTGTTACTCTTTAATAAAGATACTTTACTCACTTACTCAGGTTTCTTGGAGAAACTATACAAGAGACCTCTAAGATTGATGCCTACAGTGTCACTTCCTTATATAGTGGTGAAGATTCAAGAGTAGCTGCTATTTAAGATGCCTTGAGAAAAAGAAGATGAAAGTATTTGCAAAAATATGGCTAATTACAACAAGTCATTATTCATTTGATGATTAGAAGAAAACAAGGTTCAAATATAGCGATGTTTTTAAAGAAAATCCTTCTTTTATACTTCCTTGGAATTGTCTACCCTTGGTGATATAAATACCTATAGAGATCTCTAAAACTATTTGCAAAAACCACATTCTAAAATATAATAAACTAATGAGATCAATGAGATCAAGTCATAGGAACATGTATCTCATAGTTCTTTTATTAAAAGAAAATGTAAAATGAGGTTGCATTATACTTTAAGCTAAACTAACAACATGCAACTTTTATTTACTATCATACCCTACCTAAAAATAAATGGAAAATATGTATTCAAGTGTAAGAACTCTTCCAATGTAACCATGTGCGAAGAAATATAAGAAACATACTCATATCCATATATGAAAAATTTATCGCAATGATTACTTGGATATGAAGAACCAACCAACCTACTTGTTTTGGCATCAAAAGGTGTTGAAGAAGAGAATAGTATTGTGGCCTGATGACCTCTTGAAACCACATTTCAATGTAATCTTGATGTTCATCAACAGTAATTTCTATGTTCTCCTTCATCATGTTATGCAAATCCTTTTCTTCTGGATGATTGATTTCTGAAGTACATAAAGGATATGCTAAGATGGATGTTGAGAACTCCTCAATCTTAGGTCTTAGTGATTGCTCTCCACTAGATGTAGTCCATAATTTTTTCAGCTTCCTTTTCATTTTGGCAAGGAAAATCATTTTTTATCTCATAGGACCTTGATTCTTCTAATATTTTCGGAGAGGTAGACAAGTTCTTGACTATTGTCAAGATGTGTTCTCCCTGAAAAGAAGAGATCCCAGTTGTTTCTAGGATTTGAGAGAGTTCTTAAAAACTAATGGTCACCTTCAAATTCATTCTCCTGGTGGTGGTAAGGAAAGAAAGGTTGTGTTGTTTGGTTCTACAGAGGGCTCGAGTGGTATTTCCTCATCTCCCACTATTAATGATGCTTCAACTTTTGTTCTATAGTGCTCCTTATTTTAGTCTCTTCATAGACTGCTTTAGCTCTTTGGGTTGAGCTAGATCCTATTGTTTGGTATCGATCTGTGGAGTTTATGAGTGGAATTTTCCTTTCCCCAAAAAAGGTCAGAAGGAACCTTGGTTGAAAGGTATGATTTAGATTTAATGTATCTACCTTTGGCTCCCTAGGTCTTTTCATGAAAGAAAACAACAAAAATAAAAAATACCCTTGGTTTTGGGGGAGCCTGCAATAGAAGATGCGTAGCTTATTACCTCTCGTCGTAAATCTCCCCTGCCACCAATATAATGCTAAGGTTTGAAAATGATCTAATTCCTAACTATTTCCTACCTTGAGACAACTACCTGACAATGACGCCAAAAATGATGGGTGTTCTATATGTACTAAAAACACACTAAAAACCATCAATTAAATTTTCAACCCGGGGTAAGTAAACTTAGAGTTGTAGCAATATATATGCCAAGGTAGAAGGGTTGGTTGTATAGTCTAACTAAGGAAGTGGCTATCTAAGGGATAATCTATTCAAGTAAAGACTACTAATGATCAAAACCCTACTAAGAAATTCAAACTATTTACCCTAAGTAACCTTTGAACAAAGGATCGATGGATAGTTCTAAGGAAAAAATGACAACACTACTTAAAGAAAACTATTTAAGCATAGCAATAAGAAAAAGTAAACTATTCATCTAATAAGAAAATAGCAACATCAAACTACTTCAACTAGCCTACTTAAATTCAATAAGCAACTATCCTGTGAAAGCAGACAAATAAACAAGCAACTACACTATCAAAGAAAGAATAGACAAGTAAGCAACTAACCTATTAAAGAAACTAAACAACTAACTAACCTAAGATAACTTCTACAACAAGTAAACTAATTAAAACTACTCAATAAGCAACTAAATAAGATCAAAGGCAAGTGAACTATATTCTTAAACTAATCTTCACAACTATTTATAATTCATAAAAGGAAATATACCAAATTGAAAGCAAGAGGAATTAACAACTAATATTTAATCTATGATAAGCAAACTATCCTTTAATCTACCAAAACAAGAAGACTATCTATCCTACAACAACAATAAAACTATCTTCTAATCTATGAAAGCAAGAAAGATCAAATGTAGTGTTGATGGTTATGTGAATGTCTCCGATGTCTTATAATATCACGATGACACTTAACAATGAACGATAATTCAAGAGGGATAAACTCGATATTGACTTGAATAGCCAAGTGAAAAGTGTGAATTAGGCAATCCAGTGAAAACTTAGCAATTATGGAAACAACATCAATTATCCCGCATATCCATGTGATTGTTCAATCATGCATTAACCATTAACAATATAAAGATGCTATTCTATGAATTTTAATTGCACTCTAGACTACTTGAAGAAAACTCATACTACACTAAACTCAATATCCAACTATGAATTGAAATTGAAACCTAGATCTAAGAAAGAAATTGCATGAAATAAATTAAACTAATCCTATTTTAACAAACTGAATTGCAATTGGAAAATACTGATAAAGGCACAATCTTAAATCCTATTTCTATTTAATCATATAACAAGATAAGAAAACTAATAACTAACTAAGAAAACTAGATAAACAAATTAAATAACAATTAAATCAGAAAACTATAAATACAAACTAAACTAACAATTATCCATCCATCAAAATTTGTCAAAGAAACTATTAATTATGTTTTGCTCTATTTTAACTCTGTTTTAGACTCTATTTTAGCATGTAGAAATTCTAGCTATCTTCTAATTACATACAAGGGTTAGTGTCTAAGCTTGCAAGCTTTCTCCTATCAATTAAAAAGTCATGTTCTAATTACACTATCCTTCATAAGAACCTGCAAAAATAAACTTGAAAGAATTAAACTTATGGACAACAATTACACAGTAAATAAAAAGAAGATAAAAACACATATACATAAAATAGAAGAAATAACAATTACACTACTCAAATTCACAAGAAAACTAGCTAAATATTTACCCAGACTGCTGGTGGGCCCCCCAACAAGTCGTGGCTACTCTTCATATGTGAATCATGAGCTTCAACAACACGAATTCACCATTAAAACTAAAAATGTAGTCTTTACAGAATTCTGGCAAAATGGAAATGGAAAAATAGAGAGAAATTGTCTTTTCTCTCTAAGACACGACTTCTTAACTATTTTCTAACCACTGAGGTGGTATTTATAAGTTTTACAAGCTGAGAGGTCAACCACTGGAGGGTCAATCCTCTTCTAAAAAATAGTAAATTGCATTTAAGATGCCCTAACTGCTGAAATGAGGTGAGCCAATAATCGCGTAACATAACAACCTAAATCGAGTTGTCAAGAGTTCAGTAGCTGGAGGCCATGAGCACGAGCAAAAACCATGTCTCTGATTCGCCCATCACTAGCCTCCAACACCATAACCGCCAAATCTCCCATTATTTTTGTGCAGGACGGAGTGTCAGATGGAGTACCGGACTGAGTGCCAGATGGAGTACCGGACTGAGTGCCAGATGGAGTACCGGACTGAGTGCCCGAAGCAAAAACAAGCTATGATTTTGCCCCGTGACATAAAAAACATGAATTAATCTTCTGGGATCATAAAAAAATATTGATTTAAACTCAAAATCATTGCAAAACAAGAATTGTGCATACCTGGTGTGGATCATAGCATTTTGACACAAAAGCTCTTCAAAAACTTCTTTAAAACATGAAAACACATATACACATTCGAGAAAAATGATCTAATTAACATCATAAAATTGGTCATATCACCGGCCCAACAGTCACATGTTTCTTTGTAGATGATGATAAGGTTAGAGGAGGTTTAAGTTATTTACCCTCTCTTTTAGGAGCCAAAACTACTACAATGGAGTCTCTAGGTGAATAATATACAGTCACACATGAATGTCTAAACTCTTGTCCACCATCAATATTTATATATGATCTTTGTTGTTCTCCTAGGGAAAAGACTTCGTGTCTCTTTCCCTGGAAAGGGTGCCAAAATATGTTAGTCCCTAAAGTTTCACTTGATTGCTAAATGGCATACTAGGGCATCATCAAGTTATTGCAATGGATTTTATAGATAAATGTGTATTGGGTTTTGAAATTAGTTTGAAGTTTGGGTTGAAGACAATATACAAATATCAATCTCAAACATACAAGAAAAAATCCATATCTCAATGGCTCGGTAAATGGAAATCAATTTGATGAATTAGATGGAAAATGTAACACAAAAGATAGAGAAAATATGTAAGCTTTCAATTTGTCCACTCACATATGAAAATCTTGATCCCAAATATTATTCAAGAAACAAGAGAAATGTACTTGAATACAAATCTAATTATGAAGAAGTAAACAGTAAAGTTTTCACTGGCTTACTCACAAACAAGATATATCAAATGCTTAGAAAATGATTAACATGCATCCAAGTCAGAAAATATAGAAATATAGACAAGAAAGAAGATCTAAACATCATATAGCCTTTTCCATTTAGTACCAGAATGAAATAAGTCTTTGTCTCACAATTTGAAACATATCTTTATAAAAAATGGCCAATGGTTCCCAACCAATCGGATCCAGATCTATGGGGTTGAGATATGGATGTCTTGAATGTTGAGAGAGGAGTAGCTTAGATGTGTCAATATTGCATGAAAAAAAAATGGACAAAAACATGTAAATGAAGTACTCGGGAGGTGAGGCTCAAAGATGAGCCTCACTTCTAAAACTCATTACTAGTAAATCACTCGGAGCTAATTAATCTCACAATGAACAATAGAAAATATGAGAGAATCCAAACTGAGTAACTTGATATTTTGATAAGGCTTGTTAGGCCTTTATATARCATTACAAAATGGTCCATTGGACAAAGTAAAAAAGATCTCATTAAATGAGTCTCTATTATTAGTATAATAGATATAACTACCCAACTAACTAAGTAATGGAAAATAAAACCTAATACAATAATGGGAAGAGTTCATTAAATGAGTCTCTATTATTATAATAATAGATATAACTACCCAGATAACTAAGTAATGGAAAATAAAACCCAATACATTAATGGAGATATGAGACTCTCTTTGACCCATATGGGCAACCTGTTAGCCCAATTAATCAATGAGGAGGTGAGCATATCCTTGATCCACATGGGAAATCTATTAAATTTATATATTTATGACTTTTGCATCCAAATTTAGACCATATACCCCCTTAAAATTCAGATCATTSCYCCCCCCTAGAAAATGATGGTCCCCATCATTTCACCCAYTCTAAAAABAGAAACCCCATTATYGTACCATYATGATTACACTRTGAAAATACCCAATGAAGAGAAGGATTTTGTGTGATTGATCCATAASCTAGTTGACAATGACATTGTACATGGGTAAAAAAATAAAGAAATTTTAATAAAATCCCAAAATTTTAAAAAATAATATGGGAAAATCTTGACTTTGGGGGCTGTGAACATCCTTCTGCAAATCTATTCATAACTTCTGCTACAGGTGATAAAATCCAATTCTGGAAAATACCCATTTGAAATACTAAAGAGATATTTCCATCCATATTTATAAATCCTTATGTAGTTTCCTAAACTGGGATAAAAATACCTTTAAATATGGTGGTACACGTGACCTCCTTGGGTCAAATACATGCTCATATTAAAGCGATGATATATCTCAAACCAGGAAGCCAAATGCAATTCCGTGAAACACCCATTTGAGATATTTAAGATATGTTTCTAGAAAAATGTGTAAATCCTTCTATAGTTTCCTGATAAGGGAGAAAAATATTATTAAAGATGGTGTTACGAGCAGCCTCTTTGGGTCAAATACATGCTGAGATTCGATCGATGATATCTCTCAAACCAGGAAGCCAAATGAGATTCCACGAAATACCCATTTTATAGGTTGAAGAGATATTTCCAATGTTCTATGGTAGAAACTTTGAAATACTGTGGATATCACACTACACCTCTTTGAACTTGGCTAAGTGTAGAGGGCCAAAAAGGATGCCAAGGGTTTGTAAAGCAACATGGGATGTTGTAGAGGTTGTGGAACCTCCGTGGGTAGCATGGAAACTCTGCAAATTTGTTGAAAATTTTTCATACCAATGGATGTAGTGGATCCATGTATGGATGAAGTGAATTCATGTATGGTTCTCCTTGTAATGGTGAACTAATATCTGAGTGGAAAAAAATCCCTGTAGTGCCTGTTGACCAACTGTGATGGTTACAGTGTATGGATCGACAAATGGATTACGATATTACCAAAAGGAGGTTGGTGATTGTTGCAAATGTTTGAACCCGCAACATGCTTCAAACCCTTGTCCCGATGGAGAGCGTACCTGCTCTGATACCACTGATCTAAATCTTTGGAGCTGAGATCTGGATGGATTGAATGTCGATAGAGGAGGATCTTAGATGTGCCAATACTGCATGAAACAAAACTATGGACAAAAGAATGTAAATGAAGTACTCGGGAGGTGAGGATCAAATAAGAGCCTCACCTCTAAAACTCATTACTAGTAAATCACTCAAAGCTAATTAATCTCACAATGAACAATATAAAATATGAGAGAAGCCAAAATGAGTAACTTGATATTATAAGAAGGCTTGCTAGGCCTTTATATAACATTACAAAATGGTCCATTGGACAAAGTAAAAAATATATCATTAAACGAGTCTTTATTTTTTAGTATAATATATCTAGCTACCCAACTAACTAAGTAGTGGAAAATTATATTTTACCAATAGTTGCAGGATGGGTTTGTATCCTTTTAGACATCTTTAATAAACTTTTTAATAGAAAAAGGGTAAACATAGAGGACTATCACCATTCAAATGCATCAACAACCTAATATGATAAAGGTGGAAAATAGAAAACATCCCTTCACATGTAATGTACCTTGGAATAATCGTCAAAACAATTTTCCATTCTTTATTCAACTAATTCTATGGAATACCCTGACTCTAATTAGGGATTTGATGTTCTGGAAGTAAAAATTGATTCATGATTTCGACAGGAAACATCTCCTTCTTCCACCATCTTTATACATATACTGATAACCTGCATGTGGTTCCAATTGAACGTTCTGTCACATGTATCATAAATTTTCTCACCATTGTATCAAATCCAACAAAAATTTTCATGAAAATCATGGAGATTTGTTCATGATAACCCTGGAATGTAGAGAAAAATTTATACCACCCTGCATATTTGAAATTCAAGAAGATTTGAGGATAATCCTCAAGCAATTCTAGGCTTTCTGGTTCTAAACGAGTGATTTGTCCACTTTTCTTAGGATCCATGATACTAATTTTAATCCATGTAGATCTGTGAGTGCTTAGGGTTCCGATCAGTAGTAATTTTGGGACTTAAAGAAATATGAATGTTGTGGAAGAATTCCATTACCTGCAAAAAAAAATTAATCTAATACATAGATACACTTAATTGAATCATGTGTCATATGTTAGAAATCATGGCATGAAACCTGTGATTTGATGTTGATCTTATCGAGTACACACCCAATTCCTTTGAATGACTATCAAAACTGAAAACATGACTCGATCATAATCATAAATGGTATTTTATTTTTAGGTAATGATGTCAGACAATTGCTGACACGATATTTGGGAATTGGAACATTTGAATCAATGATTACTTCTGGTGCTACAAGAATAATAGTATTCTTGTAATGCCTTTTCCCATTTTGAGATTTTCAAATTTTAAACAAGAAATAAATCCTTGAATTTTGATGGAAAAGATTCCAATTGTCTTATTCTAAATTTTATCACACTAATACATGTCATAAAATGATTAGAAGTGTTAATGTTTATGCCATTATTATAGTTCTTTGCATTTCAATAGATAAGAGTAACATAAGAACAAGATCACTGAGAAATACACATTCACAAGAGACACAACATTTATCCTGGGAAACCCTCTAGGGGAAGAAAACCTAGCAAAAACTTCCTTATCATAAATTGCCAATACAATGTTCAAGAGATAACTCAAACCAATACAGATAGTCCTCTCCAAGAGATGCGCCACTCTTCTCCCTCTCTCCAACTGGTAATTGCAGCTTGCCTCATAAGAGAATGAGCAAGTGAGTTGTGTGTTAAAGTGAGGCACTAGCCTCCCTATATATACAAGATTGACATTGTGAAAGGGTTTCACTGGCAAGGCCGACCTCTCACTCCAGGTGGGTAAACCCACCTTTGATTTAATTCTGGGTCTCAATAATAATTGTTGGGGTCGACTTCTTATTCTTCCTATTACAATTGTCCGATGACCAATCCACAAAAGGGGATTTGGTCCTAATACAATTACCGACATGATTAATCCACAATGGGGATTAATCCAATGAATAAAATAACAATAATAATAAGAATACTCTTCGCAGTTACATTATTTCAACACTCCCCCTTAACAAGTAGGGTCTTCTTCAATAGCATCAGGCGAGAGAGGGTTGCATCATTAGTGGCATTAGGAGGATAGTATCGTCAATATCATCTTGAAACATTGGCTAGCACATTTACGAGTCATTAGAATTTTTCTTCATCGGCAACATCATCATTCTCGAAAGAATGCCATCATCATCTGCATCAATATGTATCAATAAAAAAACGATACCTCATCACAGCACTAGGCTGGCACATCACAATACTACACTGGCTCAATGTCACAACTGATAAGTTGGTAGCTTAGTGTCAATAACATCTTGCTTTACGTCTAACAACAAGGTCAGAAGCAAGGAATCATCTTTCTTTATGTCTAACATCTAGGTCAGAAAAAAGGAACATATCAACATCTCGCTTTACATATAACAATGAGGTCAGAAGCGAGGAATCATCACCATCTTGCTTTACATCTAACAACGAGGTCAGAAGAAAGGAATCATCTTGCTTTACGTCTAACAACTAGGTTAGAAGCAAGGAACACACAACATCATGCTTTACATCTAACAGCTAGGTCAGAAACAATGACTCATCTTGATTTACGTCTAACAGTGAGGTCAGAAGAAAGGAACAGACAACGTCATGATTTATGTCTAACAACGAGGTCAGAAGCAATTACTCATGTTTCTTTACATCTAACAGCGAGGTCAGAAGCAAGGAACACACAGTGTCATGCTTTATGTCTAACAGCGAGGTCAGAAGCAATGACTCATCTTGATTTACATCTAACAGCGAGGTCAAAAGCAAGGAATGAATATATATACTCCCCCTTTCAGGGAGGGTCCTTTCGAACTATACCAAGCTTATCTCGAAAGTGTTCAAACTTTACATGAGATAGAGGTTTTGTCAACACGTCAACAACTTGTTCATCTGTGCTAATGTACTGGAGCTTCAAGGCTCCTCTCTGTACCATGTCGTGGATGAAATTATAGAGGATTTATATGTGCTTCGACCTGTCATGGAATACAAGATTCTCTGTCATCTTTATGCAACTCTGGTTGTCACATAGAATCACGGTTTCTCTCATCTCGAAGTCAAATAGGCCAGTCAACAACTTTCGAAGCCATATAGCTTCACAGCTAGAAGAACATGTGACAATGTACTTTGCTTCCGCTATGCTGAAAGCAATACTGGATTGCTTCCTACTCTGCCATGAGATGATGGCTGATCCCAAACTGAAACAACATCTAGAAGTGCTTTTTCTGTCTACAATGATTCCTGGCCAATCTGCATCAGTATATCCACTCAATGTGAATTCATGATCTCCATCATAGCTGAGACTGTAATCCATTGTACCTTTGAGGTACCTCATCACATGTTTTGCATCCACTAGGTGAACATGTCTGGGCTCTATTCGTCAGGTCTACTCAAGGTGTTCACTGCAAAACAAATGTCTGGTCTGGTTTTCGTCAGGTACATCAGCGATCCAATAATCTATCTGTATAGTGTGGCATCTATCAAGTCTGACAAAGTATCGACCATCAACTTCATCTTTGCTTCCATGGGTGTATTCATGGGATTGCATTCTAGCATGTCGAATCTCTTTAAGATTTTGATCGTGCACTTCCCTTGGTTAAGGAAGATTCTTTCTGGACTCTGCCATACCTCAAGGCCTAAGAAGTAATGCATGAGACCAAGGTCTTTCATTTGAAATTCCATAGAAAGTCTCTTCTTACATTCAATGATGAACTTTTCTTCTCCAGTTAAGAATAAGTCATCCACATACAGTAGTAATATTATTGGTTCATTATCCATAATTTTGAAGTAGATATTTGAGTCTGCTTTACTCTTGGTAAAGCCTAAGCTCGTCAAAAAACTATCTATACGGCCATACCAAGCTCTAAGAGCTTGCTTCAATCTGTATAAGGCTTTCTTCAACTG
Source organism: Picea engelmannii (assembly GCA_009831015.1). Lineage (NCBI taxonomy): Eukaryota > Viridiplantae > Streptophyta > Pinopsida > Pinales > Pinaceae > Picea > Picea engelmannii. Next base: position 230,958 of record ML783083.1, on the reverse strand, counting down.
ACAGACATGAGAGTTTTTGTCTTCAACCTCAAATCCATGGGGTTGCTCTATATACACTTCCTCTTCGATAACACCATTCAGGAAAGTTGTCTTCACGTCCATCTGGTGCAACTTCCATTTCATCTTAGTAGCAAGAGCTATAATGGTTTTGATCAAAGTGTATTTGGCCACAGGAGCAAATGTCTCTTCATAGTCAATTCCTTCCTTCTAGGAAAAGCCACGAGCGAAAAATATTGTTTTATATGTCTCAATACTTCCATCAGTAGCATGTTTTATTTTGAAGAGCCATTTTGATGATACCACATCCTTACTTTTTGGTCTGGGAACTATTTCCCATACATCATTATTTATTATGGATTGGTATTCCTCTCTCATGGCATCTGCCCATTCCTTCTTTTGAATGGCCTCTTCAAAGCATGTAGGTTCTTCATCAAGTATATTGCACATCAAAGCTGTGTAACTGGAGAATGGATTTTGTCTTTTCACCTATCTCGTGGTTCCTT